>WOGP01009716.1:0-10615 GCA_015342065.1 Leptinotarsa undecemlineata | reverse complement strand
TCACCGATATATGATTCTCCGCACTCGCAGGGTATCCGGTAAATGCAATTCTTGGAATCGCAGTCCGCGTTTGGTGGTCTGCTTTCAGTGAGGCTGCTGGATCTGAAGCAGGTTCTGATGTCCCATCCTTTCCGACAATCCTCTGATGTAGAGATTTACAAGTACTGGATGTGACGGCTTTTCTTTCTTGTGAGGCTATTGGTGTCTTCTGACCAAAGTCTGTTCCACTGTCACTTTGGGGTAACCATTCCGTTGAAGGTCATTTTTGATGCTGCCTAAATCCTTTTTTTGTATTGCAGAGCTCGAAAGCACGGTCTACTAAAGTTTTGTTGATTCATTTCTTAGTCAACTGATGGTGATTGAATTCCTGGTTCAGTTACTGTCTCGTGTGAATGGGTTTTCGGTATACAGATGTTTCCCACTTAGTGTCGGTCCTCTTACCAATACGTATAAGAATGGCAATTCGTTGTGGACTTTCCTCTCCATTGTGACAGTGATGGAAGGACTTACGTTGTTGATGTGCTTCAGGAAGAAAGTAGTTGTTTGTGATGGACTTTTTTCCAGTTTGTGTCAGAAAGAAACTTAAATGCACAGTCTACACATCTCTTTGGATATTTTTATTAATCTGTTTAAAATCTGTTTTTCCGTTAATCAGCTGTCGCCCCCATATGAACGACAACTCTCAGAAGCTAATGATAACTTTCTTCGAAAGATTCAGATTTTTGTATAAAAATGAGGAGGTTCTACAAAAATGAAATCTTATGTAAGGTCCCGCAAACAACACGAAAGAGAATTTGACATTTGGCAATTTGTATTACTTGATATGTGCTTTCAGAATACTCATAAAACACCTGTTTTCCTTTAAAAAATCATTGATAACGTTATAATTCCAATATAATTTGAGCGTCCGGCTCAAAATACTGAACGACGTGTCTGAGTTTTTTTCAGAAAATAATTCGTTTTTGATTTATTGGAATTTATTCCAAGTTAGAGACTCACCCTAGCTAGTAATAACCACATGTTGATTCTAAGAAAAGACGCTCTCTCTAAACCCAAGCACGAGTCAACAAATGAGTCTTTGGGGAATACTGAACCCTCAACCAGTGAAAGTTCATTCATTATTGCATCACTTGGCGGACTTCTACATGAGAAACTGGATTCGCGAATGAGAAAAACAGCGACTTTGCACGAGTTGAAATGAAATACAATAATTTGGCGCCCACACGACTCCCAGAGACGCCGTGATTATATTTCTCGTCGGACGCCAACCAGACTAGCGGACATTGTCACAGATACATGTTGAACCGATGCGGAGGACGTCCGTCGAGACGCATGTTATGTAACCAGTTACGGCACTGCAATTTGATATGATAAGACAGAATTGCAATGGATGAGGACAAGACTGAGTTTTTTATGAAGATGCATTAGCACTGAAGGAAAATCCTATAGGATCTTTGCGAATTTTCGTATCTGTAGGAAATGTATCACAACAATTAATTAACAAGCAAGGAAAAGTGCAAAATAAATCAATAAAAACTTTGTATAACGTGCATCGACCAACTTCCACAAACATTGTCTATGAAATAACGGTATTCCTGAAAATAAAAAAATCATTACACTTGAACAAGTTGAACTATATGGAATTTTGAATAAATACAGCTTAGGTAACACCACTATGGAGATACACATAATCACAATACAATAAATGCTGTAAGACTGAAACAAATATATATGAGAAGAGAAGAATCCAGCAATACACTAAACTTCGTGTAGACGTCACAAACATTGTATCCAGGACAGAATCCAAAAAGCTTAAAAAAATGTATTCGAACATGCAGAAAACTGTTTAGAAAGAAGGCTAATTGAATATAATTTAACCATGTTGAAGTTATCAAATAATAGTTACACCAAAATTTTTAATGGAACCCATTTCTTTTTTTTATCTTCAAAGTCCATCTTTATATTTTTAGATTTTTGTTTACATATACATACTTTTTGTTTTTCATTATTTGGTTATTTTGGTATTGTTTTAAATAACTACAAGCATTTATCAATCAAAGAATACATTGTAGGCCATAACACAAGATCTACTCTGATTAATGGCCAATTATATGTTCATAAATAAATGTATGAATACAAATATATAAGAAGCTTGAAAAGTGGGTGCCCAAGAAATTGTCACGTTTCGAATACTGTTCTTTATGTTGTTCCATTATGAAACCACTTATATTGAATGGCTGTCATCGGAAGAAGTTCGTTTTGGTATCTCATGTTTAGATTTTTTCATACTAGGAATATTTGGTTACATTCTAAAAATTGTTAATATTTCAATCAATGAAAGGTCTGCATCTCTACTATTATGGTTGTTGAATACAAAATAATGAAATTTATTGTACTTATAAATACAAAAAAAAATCTTCAAAAAATTGTTTTTTTTTTCTGAAAGGGATATCCAAATCAAAATATTTCATGCAATTTGGTCGAGCCGTTTCAGAAAAGAGCGACCATAAACACTGTGACACGTGACTTTCATATACCAGATGAAAGGTAGTATAATTGTATCATAATACTCATTTGAAAACCACATAGAAACCATGATTTTGAAGAGGCGCAAGAGTTTAATTGCTTTGATTTCTTATTAAACGGATTATATAATGTGTGTTGCTGTCTCAAAAAAGAAGTTTGTTTTGGAATAGTATACATATAGTACATCATTGTCATGCTTCAAATATTCAGTAACACATATTGCATCCTAAACACATTTTTTATGAAACCATCTCACTCATGAAAATTCAATTTCCTTAATAATAATAATAATAACAGCAATAGAACAAATGAGGAAAAGAATTATCATAGTAATATTAAATATCACCATTATTTGAGTCCACAAAAAATCAATATTTGAAGGAATTAAAAAATACATTATCCATATTAACTTACCAAGTCACTTACTCTATATTCTATCACAATTATTTTTCGATTTCATGCTATGGAAAATTCTGTATATGCATTTGTAAAAGGTGAATAATGATCTTGTGATGCACTGTTTGGAACCTTTGCTGTAGTAATCAATATTACTGGAGTTTGAATTTGTTCTTTGGTGTTGGGAAAACATTCTAGTTATATTCAGGTGAATAATAAGATTGACCAATTCGTTTTGACTTCATTTGCAGTATCACTGATGTAGCATATAGAAAGTGTGGGTCCAAAAAACTGATTTTTGCGGGGTACCGCAAGGATCGATCTCGAGTTTTTCTAAACTATAGTTTCAGCGAGTGAAATATTTTTTTTGTAATATAAATGATCTATAACTAATGATAAAGGGGTACCTCAAGGATTGATCTCGAGTATTTCCAAAGTATAGGTTCAGCGACTGAAATAAATTGTTTTTTGCGATATAAATGATCTATAACTAACGATGAAGGTTTTCCACAAATGCCATATGATTCAATTTTGGATATCAGACATTTGTGGTCAACTCAACGAACTGTGCCACTGAAATTGCAAAAGATCCCAGCAGCACTGTTTTTCTATTCCACGTCCTCGGATAATTTTTCCATTGAAATGTTGGATTGCAGATGTAGTTGAAAATTTTTTTCATAACTAAATTAAGAGTTAGCACAGGTTGACAATGTTCTTTGAGTTTTTCTATTGTTTTCTTGGGATTTTTTCGATTGATTTTTTCAATTTGTAGGCGAAATTTATAATTCCGACAATTTACTGACTGATTGGACTTTTCAATTGTTTATATTACGCAGTAATTTTGCTTTGTTTATTTTACATATTGTGAAAGGTTATATACTTTTATATATATAAAGGTTATATAGTATGAAATATTTAGTCCTCGATGAAAAAATGTCTCTCAAATATTATCATCAGGTCAAAAGTTATGTCCGTTTTTATGAGTCTAGTGCAAACTGTAATCTCCCAGTAGACATTTGAGATACTGCAGTTTTGCTACTGCTTTAATTTGTTAAATCATTGATGTCTTGTTTTAAAAAGTTGAAAAAATCAATAAATTGCTTTAGACACCCACAGTTTCGAGTTCTGATTATTAGTACTTATCGGTTGAAGAAGTATAATAAATATATAAGGAAATATATAAGTAAAATATTCTGTAGAATTACATATACACATAAATGTTTTTCAAACTTTTCCCTATGTCGTATGCCCAAGAAGCTTTGGAATTTTTTCCACCGAATAAGTAAATAAAGATTCATTTGAAGGGCAAACAAATTCGTATTTGCCCTCCATATTATTTCTGAAAGCAATAACCTGTATACATTCTAAAAATGTTTTTGGACAAGAATAATAGGTTTATTTTATCGGAAACATCCGCTTGAAAGGTACTTAGGTGTAACCTCAAATGTGAATAATAGGATAAAATGAAAATCTATTACTTGAGTTTCCTTCAGCAAAAAAAAATTGTCATTTCACCACCTCCTAATTGAAGAAAGCACAAGAAAAAACAACTTAGAATTTTTGCTCCTTCGCTTCTTGATTTAGTTTCAACTGTATACGTTATTCATAATTCAATCATAAGAATTCAGTGAGCTTGTACATTCGCATTTACATTTATCCAGACTGGTAAATTGAAATGAACTCTCAGCGAAACTCCTGCAAAGCCGTTAATGCCATGACCGAAATGAAAACTTCTGCTCTTACGTAAGCTGAAATCGGGCACGGCATTTGATAAATGAAGGCAATTTTATAACCGAAAGAGATAGAACACAATGGCGCACTCAATGTTTCCACTAATATATTTTTTTGAAGTTGAAATTATTTTTTGAACTTTTCAATGATGAAGTTGGGATGTGAGTGACATAAATCTGATAAACGCTGGGATAGTTTTTTGATGTACGTTTTTCGGAATAAGAATGCATCATTGACAGATCTTTCATTGAAGAAATCAAAGATTTTTAAATTGACATTGACAGAAACCTGATAATTCTGGAATTCCAGTTCAAACTACAAGAAAAAAATATCTGGTCTATATGGTTGATTCAGTATAATACAGATATTGGTCTTGTATTTGAGTAATCTTTTTTTCAAGGTTTTAATGCTGTGTAGACGGCTTTTCAAGCATATTCTTGGATTCTGCTTTTGTCAGAATCAACTGATATAGTACCACAACTATTCCACATAGTATATGACCTCACTGATCCTCAGTCAGTCAGTTATTTGTATTTCATCTATGATCCAATTGCAGTTACGTTGCACCTTGCATGACTTTTCCTCATTGACATTCATCGCAGAGCGCAACTTCATATTCAAATCTTAGAACCTGAGCTAAGACTTGAGCAATCTCACATCTCGTGAGCCATTCCAGAAACAAATTTGAAATACAAGAAAAAATATCCAGAAGTCTGTAGAATTTGGGAAAATCAGCTTCATATATGTTTTGTCTTCCATTTGTTTTTTATGTTGTGATGACAAGATCAAATGTGACGCATGAATTATATCTATCCACAAACAAAACGATAGTTCAAAGTAGCGAAGAGTTGTAACATTAATCTGAGGCACAGGCAGATAGGAAGAATTTCGACGATAACTCTGTAGCACAATACAATGCTTCCACTGCAGAAGGGTTGCCAGATAATTGCTGGCTGAAACTGAGATATAGAGGCTAAAAAAGAGAAATACCATCATCTATAGACCAACCAAGAAAAACAGCGTAGATTCAAACACCAAATTTCAAAACAGAAAATATGACCTCCCCTTTTCAAAAAAAAAAACAGAAAATGCAAAAAGAAGGCTGCCAATATCAGAGCGAAGAGCTTCATAACACATACAATTAGAAGAAAATGAATTGATCACTTCTAGATGGTGATAAATTAGTTGTTCAAATAAGGTGGTTAATTGTTTTTTGTGGTCCTGGATTTGAATTCAACCCAGCAACTAATCTGCCAACTTTTCAGTAGTTGTGATGTGTGTTGTGTCGTGCTACAGAACTATCGCTGAAGACGTCAACTTGGTTGGCGAAACGCACCTCGAGAAAAGTATTGCGATCGTGGTAATTAGTGAAAGATTATGGGTTCATTGCTAAAAGTTTTCCTTTTTGCTTAAACTGCTTATGTGATGGAAAAACTCTTGGAAAGGTATAGTTTATGTGTCACAATAGATCTGGTCACAACAACAACTCACAATATAATATATTTTCCACTGACCCAAATGATTTCGAAAGTGAAGAAAAGGATAAATGAAAGACCACTCACAAACGGAGCTGAATGCTGGATATTTTTTCCTATAGTTTGTAACGAAATTCTGTAATGACTTGAGGGATGTGAGATTTCCCATGTTGAATCTGAACAGCCAGCTAAATAGTGGCTATACAGTCCTCTAGTTGAACTGAGCTAACCGTGGTCGAGGTGTAGAAGAATAGTCAAAATTTGTAAACTATGGTTGTCTGACAAGAAATAGAGAAAATATAGAAAAGATAACAGGCAACACACTAGAATAATTTCTCGACAGACAACAGAGATGAATACTTTATGTTAGACATAATAGATTTTTTCTTGAAGCAAACGCTCTCATAGATCTCATTGATCAGGGACAGAGCATTGAATCTCAACTGTAACAGAAAATAATGGAAACTCTTGAAGTGAAGAAAACAATGGTCGAACTCATAATGAGTCAGACAGTTCCTGTCGATATTGGTTGCAGAAAATGGAAAATAATTGTACAAAAAAGGGGTGATTCTGCTGTCTTATTGAAACACTCATTTCTAATGCAGAGGATTCAATAAACGGGAATTGATAAACATTTGGCTTGAAAATAATAACGACAAAATGTTATATATCTCATTCAGAATCCAGAAATTTATGAATTTCCAAAAAGTAGTATGACTTCAAAAACAGTGCAGTCTACGAGTTGTATTTTGCTTCTCACAAGAAGTTAGCTTCTGCGGATCTATTAGTGCTGAAATTGGATGATTTGATTTCTCAGACCAGAATACTCAATTTTTTGTAACGATTTTTCAATACCATTTTTCTAAATGATATTCAGTTAAATTGAAATCAGAATCCAGAAATCGAGATAACTACTATTTCATGAAATTTTTCGGGAAAAAACTATTTACGAAAATTATTCCCAATCTTTTTTAAAATTAGTGACTATTCATAGGATCTTCTGATCTTTCGCAAAGAAAGAATCATGTATTATACGGATTGTGAATGAATCCGTACTCGCATTGAGAAAAGGTCCTTCATACTCCGCCTCTGACAATTCCTTAATTTCTGTTTAAAGAGGAAGCAAGTGAAGCATTTTCACCCCATTTACCACCCTTGAGTGTACGTGACTAATCTTTTAGGGTGGTGGTGTAGCGATTATTCGTGAGATAAATCTTATAACTCAAGGATAAACTCTATGGAAAAGAGAGTTCGAGGGTGAGTTACAATTGAAATACGTTTCACAAAAGATTTGGAAAAATTAATTCTTCACGGGAGATGTATTATATTTATGAAATTATTCATTGAAGAGTTTTATTAACTACTTATCGAAATGAGTGATAAAAGTTGTATTGTAACTGGATGAAACTCATTAACTCTAGAAACTATTTCAACAATCTACTGACATTTGAAAGTGAAACCATCAGCGTACAAAAAATCCAACACTAATAATAATGATAATGATGCAACGGACCATCTCAAAAGAGAACGATGCGGGGTTTACGAATACGATGTGCAGCTCGTAGATGGAAACATCCTGCACCATCTGAATGCCAGAAAGACGTATACTTTCCTCGGGACGGAACAATGCCACTCACAAGAGGAAACACCAGTGAAGAACTCTCTTTGCGGAAAGTATTAGCACAAGCTCTGAAACTGTCGTGAAAGAACAAAGTTTTTTCAATGAATATGCTTGTTGTACCAATCTTACTCTACTCGTTTGGAATAGTGTAGTGAACTTGAGAGGAGCTGTATCAACTCGATGTAAAGACCCGAAAAATGATACACCTCCATAGGAGTTTGCTTCCCAAATCGTCCGTTCCACGGTTTTACTTCCCCCGACAACAAGAAGGCCGTCGACTTTTGAGTCTGGAGTATTTACATGACAGAATGGAACTGGTTAGAGCCAGTAAAGTTGTCAGGAGTTCGGATTCCCGTCTCTGCATTGTCCGCAAACATGAAAGAGCAGAAATTATCCCTAGAGCACATGATTTCCACAATGAACTCTTACTCCACGGAGTTAGGTACGTGACCATCCATCTAGATTCTCCTCGTCTCCACGTTTTTCTGGAGAGAGAGGCATAAAGACTTGTGCACATTGCCAATTGTACAAATCAATTTGATGCAGAATGCAATACACTGTTGGATAACACTGGAAGTCATAGCATTCTGGAAATGACCTCTGACTTTATGCCTCTAACTGTCAACTACGAACTACCTTATAAAGTACTGTTCTCGAGTAGAGAGGAAATATTAAGAGCAGATAGTTGTTGGTTCACAGATTGATCAAAAACTCCTTCCAGTTCTGCTGCACGTGTTTTCAGTCACAGACTCAACCTGCCTAGGACACTATGCGACTGTATTTCAAGCGAAAATTTACGCTACTCAATTGTATGCGAAGAGATTCGAAGAATCCAACCTCATACAAAAGTCGATGAAAATAGTATCCGACAGTCACGTAGACGTGGCTCATACAGAGCAACGTCTAAATTGGCAACAAATTGCCAAAATGACTCTCCTCGATAGAAAGACTCAACAAATTGACTCTGGATTCCTGACCATAGTGGCCTGGAAGCCGTTGAGGCTGCTGATTTCTTTGTACACGAGGCTACTGCAAGCAGCTTCGTTGGACCAGCACCTGTCATTGGCATCGCTTCAGGCTTTGCCAAACAAAGATTGAACACCAGGATGGCAAGAAGATTTATGGACTTCTGGCAGAATTTTTCCGAATTGGCTTACTTCAAGGCGATTATTCTTCCTTCGAAGCTTGATACCAAACAGTTGTTGGACAATAGGGACGAACTACGATGTCTAACATACCTTTTTACAGGTCACAGTCATTTGAATAATCATATGCAGAGACTCGGACTGTCGGAAGAGAGTGTGTGTCGCGTCTGTTTCGAAAATTATGAAACAGCAGAGCACATGATTTGTGTGTGCCCCCGCTGAGGACTGAATCAGGTTAGAGTTCGCCAGAGCCGCACTTTTACCATCTAACCTGAAAGACCCCTCACCATACAAACTAATCGGCTTCGTTAGGAAGCTGGGTTTATTTGGTCGAGGGTGAATTTATCTGAGTTAGGTAAAGATATTAGCCTACCAAACTACTTGAGGAGTCAACATTAAAACGCGTCACGCAGCCGTAATATCCAGTCATCGAAGATGAACTCAGAATGTATAAACCTCTGAGGAAGCTAGCTACTGGCGCCAGCAAAACGTCAGAAAGAAATTCTGAAAGTGTACGGCCTTCAAACCCGGAAAATAGTGCCACTACAAATAATTTGGTTGGAGATTTTATTAAAGTATTAGTACACTGAGGGACCGCAGACCACCAATAAACTTACGAATTCACATTTATCAATAATTATCACCAAATTCATTGAAGAACTCCTAATGGTGACATGTAGTCTATGCGAACGTGCCGTCACAAGCGACGCCATTACACTTTGGTGCGAATTCCAAACTCATAAATTAAAGTGTAATCAGTTTATACAAAAATTTATTTTTTACAAACATTACGTTGCTATTATATTTCCAAACATTAAAGAACAGTATTTCAAAATCTGTAATCATGCCTATTATGGTAATACATATACGGCCATTTGTTACCTATAGCCACCCCAATACTATTCCAAATATTATAACTTTTACAGTTTAATCTACATTAATATTTCAATAAATCAACAACTTCGTTTTAATTTTTTATATTCGTCCCATTCAGTGTCCTTCTCAAGTTTTGACGAGTATTTATACATTTAAAAGTTTCAAATGGTTAACATATCGCACAGGTTCCCAATATTTCATTATGTTTACGATTAACACAAACTGAATCAAGAGATCAGCTACACATGATCAAGCTAGCTTTTTTACTCATATGATCCAAGTTTTCAGAACTACAAATCGTATTATGGCTTGAATGGATATAGAAATTTTCTATAGTATCACAGATCGTGAACAGTTCATGAACTGGGAATATCGATTTGATACGTGAGGCCAGAAATGCAATAGAGAGCACATTAGCCCAGTTCCTAGGAGCAATTAAATTGGAGTAGCTTTGAGAGATTAGTAATCGAAATGTTTATGGAATATCAAAACCATTGCGGTAACGTTTGATCTTTGATTGAATGCATTATTTCTTGACAATCAAGTTGGTGAAAGCCTTCTCGTCATTGAGTTAATTTGTAATTAAAATTGGTTAATTCGATATTAATAGTATGATTAGTTTGGATATATCTTTTCTGTTTCAATTTCAAACTAAATCCTTTAACTTCAATGAATATTTACATATTTATTGAAATTCCACAATAGATTAAAAAGCGGACTGATTTATTTGCAGGTAGTGGTTCTACTACTCAATGACTGAAAAATCAATTAGGATAATCATCATTTAACAAACAAAGTCCACATCGAATCAAAAAACTTCAGGTATATAAACAGCTAACCCTTGT
>WOGP01009715.1:0-10615 GCA_015342065.1 Leptinotarsa undecemlineata | reverse complement strand
AACAAGTCAACGAAAAATATGTGAAACAACTGGAATAAGCATATGTTATCCAGAGTTCAGCACTCATTTGAAGAAAGAGTTCGCCTATGCATCGAGAATAATGGACACCATTTTGAGCATTATTGAAATAATAAACTATTTAAGATTCTTAATTTTTCGATAAAATGACTGAAAGAATGCTTTTTTGCTTTTCATAACAATACAGGGTGTTCCGTTTTTTAGATGAACTTATACGTAAAATATAAAAACGCCTTTTGTGTTCCATTCGACTTTAAGGAGTTATTTAATTAAATATGTCCAAATTTTGAGACAATTTTTTTCGCCACTAGGAATAATAAGTCATTGAAAATTTTATGTCATAGTTAACTTCAACCTTTGAGCTAAGCAGTACATTCAATCACGAGCAGCTCGTTACACGTTACAGGGTGAAAACAATTTTTAAATTATGGTCTCTATTTTTAAATTCCTCGAAATTTCTCAGAAACGGTCAATTTTGACTATGGAAAATATAATAGTAACCCACCTTTATTTTGTCTGTAGTATATAAAAATATAAAGAAATATAGGGTGTTCCATAAGAAAAAATATAACTTTGGTACGTAACTTTTTTGGAAGTCACTATATATTTCAAAATAATTTTGGAATATGCTCCTCATGGACCCACATATAACTGAGCTGAAAGTTTTTCCCTAACTCTCTTTATTTCTCGTAGAAATACCGAGGCGACTGTGGTGGGTCACCCTGTATATGAATTGAAGGGGGAAACTCTGTTTTACTTTGCCAAACTTTCGCTTCTTATGGAAAGCTTCTTCAGTGCATATATTAAGTTATAGATTTTACATACAGTAAGAATGGGTATGAAACGAATAATTAAACATATAAATTGATAAAAAGAAGTAAAACGCGTAATTTTTCTGTCCGACAATGTCATACCTTCACATAAATGTCATTTTCAATGAAGCATGATGCTTATGGTATAACCGTTAATTCTGAAGAGAGAGTTGATGGATACTATTTTCATGATTATGTTTTTGGTGTAGTTCCAGTAAGTTATTTATTACATATGCTTATTATTTACAAGTTGTTTCAAGATGCAATTTTTTTCAAGTCAAAAATATGCCTCTTTAGGGAACAGCACTTCTGATGCAAAGTTAGGGTGGTTAACAATTGAAGAAACACCAACAAAATGAGAAAAATCCCTTAGTACAGGGTATAGGATCCAAACAGTAAAGTGACTAATGTCAACTGCAGTTCTGTTTTCAAGCGACTAATTGATAACCTTAGGTTGTTTTGTCTATTTTTATGAGTCTATTTAAAACTATAATATCTCAGTGAGTGAGTATTTAATTTAATCGAAATAACAGACATTTGAATCAGTGGTGTTTTGCCAACTTAACACAAGTCCATTAATTCAGGCAGCATGAAAATTGAGTGCACGGGATTCGATCAAGTCGACGAAGGCCGTTTTTGCCTAGTTCTGACTGACGAAGGTCTACCGGTGAGAAAGTTATCGATGTGTTTGAAAAAGTGGTAGTAGGTTGGAGAGAGGTCTGGGGAGTCTGGATGGTGTGGCAAATAGACACTCAATTCGTTTAATTTTTGGACGGTGATTTGTGAAAAGTGCGGATAGGCGTTGTCGTGGAGAAGGCTCGGATCACTTCTGTTGACCAGTGCCGTCTCTTGCTGATACAATTTTCAGTAAATAAAACTACTGTGGTTGGCCCGGTTGCAGTTAGTTGCAGATTTCATCAAATAAGATGATCCGATCCAAAAAACAATCCTTTTGATTGTGCAAAAGCAAAGAAGAACACGCACAGTTTGTGATAAGTCAGTCTCAACCAGGGTCCTCAAATCCTCGTCCTGGATTACAATAAGTCGACCACTTCAGATCTCATCTTCAAGGCTGAAATTCGTCGGACACGTTCACTGAATAGGCTCTATTTTTGACAGGAGATCAACAGGGAACATTTTCAACATTTACTGTAATAACAGAAAAAATCAGTTAGCGGTGAATTGGCAAAATGGTAATGCGCCCGACTCATGACTGAAAGTTCATGAGTTCTATCCCAACCTCGACCAGATATTGTTCTCGAGAGAATTTATCTAGTTGAAGTTGGGATGATTCTGCAACCTTACATGGCTGACGGACTGAGAATAGCCCTGATGCTTTCTAGGTGGCTCGGGGAGGTATTAACATTGCCTACCTAGGACACGAGGCTAATGACCAATGTAGTAGATGCCGATGATACCAAGAAAAAAAACAGAAAAAGTTAGTGTTACTTTAGTTGCCTTCTCGTTTGTGTTGTGGAGTAATTCTATGCACTGTTGAATAGAGAATAAAAACCCCTATCAAATAAGCTATCACTCACCAACCAACGCTATTTGAATTTTTGGAAAGTGTTGCTCCCCCTGTAAGGGATGAAATTAGAGGTAAACTGTTCATACTCCAATGTATATTGTAGAAATCAAAAATCGACGTGTCTCGAAGATTTTCTTAACAAGAATCCAGTAACCAGTTAGATGGGGGGGGAGGTGACACTTAAGATGTGCATTGTATAAGTCATAAAGATTAGAAAAAGTACAAGAGCGTTTCACAAAATTCATATTTTGGAAAATAAGATTGTATTATTGTATTCTGACGAAATTGATGCCCATACCAGGCTACAAAAGTCAATCTCCAAACTCTTGAGGATAGGCATAAATTTGCCATGATATATTTCCATCACAAGATCATGACCAATTCAATCGATTGTTCAGATATCTGAAGATGTCAGAACCACCCGTCAAACACGGTTTTTCTATATGCAAAATCATCAAAATAATTATGGAAATACTGCTTTCACTACAAGGTTGCAAAGAAACTATACTGCAAACTTCTGATCCCTTGACATCACACCTTTGACGTTTGCCCAGTTCAAAAAGCAAGCTATTCGGAAGATAAATTACTTTTGATACACTTAATTTGCCCCAGTTGCTAGTTTTAATTTGTTTCAAATTTGTTTTGTTATGCTTTGTGATAATTTTTTTGTATTTTCTCTTTTCTTTCATATTTATTGATATATGCCATTTGGAATTGTATATGATTTTGTAGGTTTACTTAAAATAAATAAATATATTGCAATAGATATGCTGAAGCATCTCAACAAAGTAACCAAGTCAAAACCGGAACTGATGTGGTAGGGTTAATTATTCGTGTTCAGCTAGATATAATGTTATTTGATTCTATATTGATATTTAAGTGATTATAAAAAGACAACTCAAAAGACATATCAATTTTTATTTTTCCACACAGTGGGTCTATCTCTTTTCAAGAACCGGAACTCTCCACTGATGACAGACTGATTTGTAATAAAGGCTAATCTCAGCGACACACTTAAGTACGCTTCACCTGTTCAATATTTTGCTATTACTTCATGATCAATTTTTGAAGTGATTTCTTGTTTTTGTTTAATACAGTTGGTTTAGACATTAAGCAAAGAGTTTTTGCCTTGTAATCACAGCTGGCAGTTTTATCAGAATAGTAACTTTTTTATAGAGGAAATTTTGTTGTCAATTTGCTCCTTTGTTGTTTTATAATGATTATGAATAACTGAATCATTTGCATGCAGTTAATTTAAAATTTTCTAATTCTGCACAAAGCCCTCTTGGAAATCGTATTTTCTCAATTTTCTGTTTATGAATTGTTGCGTTAAAGAATCACTGAAAATGTATAAACAAGTTATCAAACATAGCATCAACATTTTCTTCTTTTTTGTAAAAAAAAGTGTTTGCCCTTAGTAAAGATTTGAATTCAGAAAAAAAAATGCTTATCATCCGAGTGATGGCATAATTTGTTTTACAAGTTGTTTAATTCAATTTGTTCCACATCAATTTTTCAGCATAGTGATCTGAGAAACCAACAACTCTGTACTGGACAACTTTTATATTAATGACAATGTAATCTAGACCGCTAGTTGTTACTCAATCACTATACTTTGAAAAATGTGTTACATCACAGTGAGATAATTTAAACTGAAACATTTCAAATATATCAAAACGTCCTTCTATGAAGTCTAGGTATACAAGAGCTAAAATGGAGCTAGACATGGAACCTTGAGTATTTTTAAAATTTGTGTAAGTAAATTAGTTGGTAATTATCTAACCTCTCAGGAATATCAAGATCACAATACTATTTGAACATTACCAATCAAAAATCTACTTCACATAATTCAGGTCCCTACTCATTTGAAATTCCAAAGATGCAGCAAAATGTGAACAGATTTCTTATACCTATCTGCAAATAAAAAAAAAACAGCAAAAATAAAATATTAAAATTGTTGATATTAATCATGTATCTCCTGAACCTAAAAAGCTAGAAATTATTGAGTATCATTCAATAATACCCAATTTTGCCACATTTCATTTATAGCTTATTGCAAGAATTTCAATAGTCCTGTATATAATACATTTTTGAAGAACATATTTTTGATAGCCATATAATAGTAAGCGATGATCCATTGATAGAATAATTGAAATTGTTCATAGCTATGGAGTGACACCTGAAACTGTGATTTAAACATTTCAAATTCCCTACCGTGTAGACTTCTCGAAACTTTTCAGTTATCTCTTTGTTACTTTCAACCACTGGTTTCATTTCCATTAATCCCATTCCATAGAAAAACATTGCAATACATACTGGAGACATAATGAATTGGTCCAGCAGAATTTTCCATGTTATATTTGTTGCTGTCTTTGCAGGATATGCTTTGGCAAGCCATATATAATAATAATGATGAACTGGACCGAAAGCAAGTCCCACAATGAACATTCGAGCTGAAATAAAGTATTTTGCTTATAGTCAGTCAATATCAATTATTCAAAACTTACTCATTCGACCATAATCATATCTCTTTTCAAGTTTATGCTGCCTGTACTCTATTTCCTGTTGGCATATATCTCCAATAAGCATGAGAGCTCCAGAACTAATGATGTTTGTGGCCAATAAGTACTTACCAAAAACAGAACTGATGCCCACTCGTTTGGGACTAAACTTTGGACTAGATGTAGACACTTTTCTGGACGCGGCGTTTGTAAAACATTTGTGACATTTTGATATTCCTGTAATGCAATTTCGGAGTTTCAACATTTTTTAAAAATTATTACCTAATGATTTAATTTTGATGTCAAAATCTGAAAGTTATTTCGAGGTAACAAATAATTTGGTGAAAACCATAATTCACTCCCAGTAGTTATTTTTACATCTCATTGAAAATATTATATTAGATCATGTCATACATTTATTGGAAATGTAAAGTAAATATAATACATCTGTGACATCTGTCACTTTCGTCCACATCCATGTCATTGTTTAAATCTATAGACAATGCCATAAGGTTGACTGACTATAAATCTATAGACAATGTCCATGTATTTTGTTTTAGTGGAGAAAAACTAGAATTGGTGCAATTTTTCACACTCTTTTCAACAAATACCAACATTCGAGTAGACCAAAACATACATTTCAGCGCGCGGAAGGATTACTGTATGGCACACATTACAGAAATTTTAATTTCAGTTTGCGTGATAGTATGATCAAACATTTTACAAGTAAAATCATCTCAGTTCCTTGTTAAAACTAATGGTTAAAATACATTTTGGTAGCCGGTTTAGCTCCTCAGAGTTTAATTTTCCATTTGTTATTTCAGGGACACAATCATTACACTGAACTATAAATATTTCAGACTATATTTTCCATGAGCTTGACGTTTGAATTTTTTAGGCTGACTCATGGCTAAATAGATGATATTGGTGGTGAGTGGAATCGAATACAAAGAATCGAAAGTATCCGATTATTTCTTGCTCTTGACACATCTAAAAAAAATTTGTTTTTCTATAAAAACTTTTTTTTGAAATTTTGAGGAATTAATATACGTTAATATTTTAATATATTACCAGTACTTCAAAATCCCAAATCTAATATTCTGACAATGGAAAGAGTAGTCATCTCTGTGATATGTAATTGAGAGAGAACGTAATATTTGGAACTGATGCTCTCCTACAGATATCAGATTTATTTTCAATATCCTAGCGTCACTAGATGTATGTTTTGGTGTTCATAAAAGTTGGTGGTATTGACGATGGATGTAATTGTTTTTTGTATATTGCGCAACTGCTTTTCAATAAACCAATTGAAACTTAAGATTTGTCTCAAAGTTTAATCTTCTGCGAAAATAATGTCTTTTTTTTATTCAAACATAGCCTATTTTTGAAAGTTCTAGAAGGTATTTGATTCCGTAATAGGTATTTGATTTTAAAAAATTATTGATTCATGTCATTACATCCAACCGTGCATGAAACAATGTACTTGATGAGTTCAGGGGTATAGAATAGTAATAACTTGTGATGCACCCACCAAACTCATACTTATACATATATATGTACTATCAAGCGGCATCTACCGGACGTTTTGAAACTATGCCAAATGGTAGAACAAAAACCAAGTCCTGTCAGCGGTTTTGTTATATTGTGGTTTTTTCTTGTTGGTTGTGGAAAGTAATTCATTTCACCTATCCATCAGTTTGACGTGTTTGAAATAAACGCACTTAAAAATAATACCCCCACAACTTCACAATTGATTATCTCAAAAACACAAAAAAAACAAAAATGATAACGAAATTATTCCGATTAGCTGTTAGCTGTTTGAGTAGCGCCATCATCGGTTACATTCTTCCCTATCGATCACAATGATTAGTGCTGTGTTTACATCCTTTTGTAATTAACATTTTTAAAATCTAGATGTCACTGACTACAACGTCAAGAAGATTTTTCATTTTTCTCCATTAGATGACACTACATGTGAGCTTGTATACTATATCGGTTTTGTTTATGTTTTGAATTCGTTTCTTTTATTGACATTATTTTTAGTGTTTTGAGCGTCAGTGTTTTGTATGTTTGGTGCAATTTGGATGAACTGCTATTGTATGAATCGTTATTGTTGATACGGTTGAATAAGAACTTGAAGGTTCCTTCAGTCACAAGAACTTTTTTGGTTTGATCCAAAAAACCGGATAAGAAATTGGTATGGTAGCAAATGTTCAGAAATGCCTGGCACAGCAGATGTTCCAGCTGATGAGGTGAATACACCAATATTATTTTATGATATTTTCACTTGCTTATAAATTTTTTGACTCTGGTTTTAATACGGAAACTTGAATATGATGAATTGACGAAACTTGCATAATATTTAATAAACAGCAATAAGGGTCGGTTCATGAGATGCATAAGTATAAGAGATGATTTAGAAATCATACTCCTTGTATCTGTCTTAACTTCAGTCTTCTAGTTGAGAAGATCTTTTTTGCAGGTCAGCAAATTATTCTCAGTAAACATTGCTCTTGTAATCTTGTAGGAAGGCTAAAAGTAATGCAGGTCGGGCATCCCAGATAAGGAACTTGACCAAGCTAATCATTTCCGACAGAAAAAATCAACCCTCACCCTTGCGTGTTTCTCACAAAATTGAAAGCAAACTTTGCTGGTCAGCAGGAATTCTTGCGAATTGGGCTCACCAGATAAGAATCTCGACCAGATTAACCATCTTCGACAAAGAAAGTTCCAACCCCCACCCTCTTTGTAAAAAAAATTCTTATTTCTCACAGAATTGAAAACAAACCTTGCAGGTCGGCAGAAATTCTTGCAGATCGGCAGAAATTCTTGCATGTCGAGCCTCCCAGATAAAAAATCCCGACCAGAATAATCATTTTCTACAAAAAAAAACCACCCCCACCCTTCGTGCATACAAAAATTTCACATTTCTCATAAAATTGAAAATGAGAATACCGACCAGTATGATCATTTTCGACAGAAAAATTTCCAGTCCCCACCCTTCAATGATGGGATCTCACTTTTGAATTCGTAGAAAAAAATCTACGCCCCAAATGTCGAGAAAAACATATGAACGAGCTGTAATGTGTCTTGAACAAGAAGGAATGCATTTTGAAAATCAACTACACTGACATTTTTATTGAATTCGAACATTAATGAATATTTCAATAAAAAGGAAGTGGAAATTACCATAAGTAAAATCTTGCTACTTGTTCTTAATTGCACAACAACCACTAGAAACAAAGTCTCGCCCACCATCAATGAAATTGAATCGGGGGCAAATTCCAAGGGAGTGAGAAAAACCTTTGATAATGTCTAACGCAGTAGTAGGCGAAATGTCATCCATAAAAATCTGCTGACCACGGCCAAAAAACCCAGAAAATAGCTTTGACACAGGTATCTCGAATTGAAGATAAAATAAAAGTTTCTTGAAGAGGAGGAAGTTTCCAAAAAAAAGTCCTGCCTGTCTATCTTTATTATTTATAATTTTTATTAATGCCGAAAATAGCCATCCGTGGGCGAATTTTGGAATGCGGACACGTTATCTAAAGCGAGTACATCACAAAAAATAATTTTTCCAACTATTGAATATCAATTTGAAAATGTATAAAATTTGAGTCTATTCTGAATATTATAAAAATTCCATTCTTGTTGGAAAAATATTTCAAAAATATTTTACGTGACTTGTGTCTTTATTGAAGAGCATACAAAATGTTTGAATAATTCCAATAAAATTCGCTTCGTGGAGCTCTTTTCATCAGTATACTTAATAAACTCACGTCATAAAAATTAAAAAAAATTCAATAATTTGTTTATTTTTTATAGCAACAATAAAGGAATAATTATACATTTTTTATAATTATTATCATATTTTCCTTTTTTTCACTAACTAATTACATTCGATAAGTTGAACAAAACATTTTAGTGCCATTTGTTTATAAAATGTTTATAACGGAAAAAACAGAACAGAATAAATAGACTATGTGAGTATTTAAAAAAATCAATTCTGTTGTCTTCATAATATGATATAATGACTTTTAGAGAAAAAAATCCTAATATCAATATTTTATTATTTATAATCTTTTTTTAAATTTCAAAAATTTGAATAATTAGTTAAAAAACGTTTTCTATTTTGAGAATCATAACTGATATTCCTCTACAAATATACAAAATCTCATTTTTAAATATTTTATTTACTGAACAATTTGTTATAAACAACAAATTCCCAACTGTGATATACTTTTTTTTACCTGCTAAAAATTAAAGATCAAATTATACATTTGCAACTTGCGAAGATTTTTTTTGATTTCTTATTGTACTAATGTTCTACAAAATTTGCATGACAACTAAAAAATTAATATAATTTTGAAACTATCAAAGATATGAAAATCAACATTGAATAAATTTTCATAGAATTAATAGACCTCTGAAATGAGCTTTTCAACAAATTTGCAACTATTTTTAATCGATTGTTATTTGCATTTGTTTATGAAATATAATAGGCATTTTTGGCGTTTTTTGCATTTTTTTTACTTCTAGCATGAAAACTAACGCAAATATGATAATATACCTTCAGGAAAATGTCGTTTATTGATTCAATACACAACCAATGAATTTTTTTATCTAAAAATAGTTTGGTTTATCTATTACTTTATTTTCTTTACATTTTTTAAAATTTTCTTGTTCGTAACTAATTATTCATTATTATTCGGCAATATTTGTTTTATTTCCATTTACAATTGATTTGAACCGCAAGTTATTGTTATAAATCATTTTATTGTTTTTAAAAATAGACGTAGGCCTATTTTCGACGTTAAATTGAAACTCTAAATGAAAGAGAATTCGAGAGGAGATACTTGTTTTTTGGAAATTTTATATTATTTTCTATATTCTCGTCTTTATCTCTTCATACAGTGTGACCCATTTTTAATGGAAACACCCCCTTAAAATTTGAAGTTGTAAGTCGATTTTAATAATTTTTTTTTTAATGTCAAGTACGAAAAGGTCTACCTTGGGACAACATTTAAAATGTTTATTAAAATTTCAGGGTATACAACGATATTTTTTCTTAGTCGAAAATCGGGTTTTTTATTAGCGATTATTTTATTGAAAAAATCACTACGCCACTGAATTCAGAGTGCCTCTAAATAGGTGTGACCAAAATTTCGTGAAAAAATATTCATTATTAACAAAGTTATGACAACTCAAAAATTCGAAAACTCGCAAGTCTAACAGTCACAATATATCTTTTTTATGATTTCAACAATAAAGTGCCGCCAGATAAAAAAAAACAAATAGCGTAAATATTTTTAATGAAAATAATGGAATACATTCAGACAATTCAACTAACAATGAAGCAGAAAATTTTAATAAACGTAACTAATAACTAATTATTGAAATGTTTCGATTCAGTGCAACAATTCATTCTAACTCATATTCTAGTAGCCTCTACCAATCCACCACGTATTTAGATACATGTGTCGTAGCGCTTACGAATGTTTCTAATTACGTTCTTTAGTTCTTGAGGGCTAATATCTGCACATACCTGTCGAATTCTTGCAAAAAGTTCATTTCTATCTCTTGAGCGGTTTTTGTAAACCTTCAGTGTGAGAAGTCCCCAGAGAAAAAAGTCCAATACTGTGAGGTCTGGAGATCTGAGGGCCACTCTATAAACGGACTACCACGGCCTATCCATCGGTTTGGAAAATGTTCGTTAAGCCATTGCCTCACAGCTCTGGCATAATGAACTGAACACC
>WOGP01009714.1:0-10616 GCA_015342065.1 Leptinotarsa undecemlineata | reverse complement strand
ATATTTTTCCTTTTTTATTTGTCTATTTATCTGTTAATTTCAAGGAAACAAGTACTTTGTACTTATCCTTAATCACTTGTTCACTTCATGAAATTGTATTGTATTATTGTATTGTATTGTATTGTATACCGTTTTATTTTATTTTTGTCTATTCCATTTGTATTTCTATGGTGAATAAAGTCGTATTATTATTGTATTGTTATACTTCTGCACTTTGCTGTAATTCGTTGGCGAAGATCTTCTATGGACTCGGCCTGCGTAGCAAAGCATTTATTTTTCAAGTGGCCCCAAAAGAAGAAGTCTAAAGGCGATAAATCAGGTGAACTGGCAGGCCATTAGATTGGGCCTCTCCTTCCAATCCACCGTCCAGGAAACCTATCATCTAAAAACTCTCTTACCGGAGTAACATAGTGAGGAGGTGCTCCATCTTGCTGGAAATGAAGCCGATGATCTTCATGATTTTGGTCATTTTCAATTGTTTCTGTTATGAGAGCATCAATTGTATCTTCAAGCATGTTCAGGTAGACCTCACCAGTTAAATTCTCAGGAATAAAATGTGGACCTACGATATGACTACCTAATATGCCACACCAGACATTGATTTTTTGAGGATAGTTAAAGCTTCCAAAAATTTCACAGATGTCTTGGTATAGGCAAATAGAAGAAAAATTCGTTTCTACTACTTTGTGTTGGTACGTAAATATCTAGTTGAGATTACAAATCTAGCAGTCTACCAGATTATGAATCAATTTGTATATGAAGAAACAAGCATATTATGTTATTGTTTTCTAAGGATGAGAGGACAAATCTAATTAGCAACACTCTATTATCAATTACTTGGGATGATAAGCTACATCCAGTTTGAAAGCCATGTATTTCATATCAATTCTTTGACAAGATTCGCGTTGATGCGTATGCACATTATATAAAGGTGATCAGATTAGGGAGCCATATTCCAGACGAGATCGGACATATGCATTAAAAAGTGTTATAAAACATTCTTGGTTTTGAAAGTCTCTACACGTTTCCGAAATAATTCCTAACATTGATGTGATTAGATCAATTTCTGACGCAAAGCCAAGTTACTTATCGAATAAGATGCCCAGATCTTTAGTTTCTGTGCTTTGTTCTGATATGACGTCATTTATTGCATAGACAAAATTTATATTGTTGTGATTGAGGATGTATTTTATGAAATTACATTTTTGAATATTCAGTTGAAGCTTTAGTATATGCACCATTCATGTATCGAACTAACTTCCTTCTGCAGAATAAGACAGTACTCTGCTGATTCACTGGGTCTGAAAATCTTCAAGTCGTCAGCAAAGGATAATATGTACTAGAGATATTCGAAATAATGCCATTCATAAACAAAGAAAAAAAAAGAGAAGCGGACGTTTCCCATATTTTGTACATCAGATGAAGAAGTTGAAAACCTTTCAATTCAAACTATTTTTCAGAGTTTCTACAGATCCTTTCTCAATTCAAAGAGTGTTTATGCTGTTGCCGGTAGATGAAAAACTAGACAAACATCATAAATGATTCGTACCGACATGAAGTGTATTCATTCGCTGCTGAAAGAGATCACGTTTGGATAAATATGCAACGAACACCGGAATAATTAATAGAGAGCTTCCATAAATTGGACTTTATGACCGGCCATTCACAGATAAGTTTTCAGTTTGTTTTCGTTTGTTAGTGCGGAACGTTATAATAGTCATTTTTATCTGGCGGTAATTAACAAGGGCCATCAGGGAGTTAAAACTTGGTTTGTTTTCATTAGGGAACTATTACTGCAATTCCAACTATTCGGGAATTTGTGTCCCTGCGAAGTCCTTCTGGAAAAGAAGTACTCCACCGATTATGTGGATAGTACAGGAACTATTTGTTCAAACAAAGATTGGAAGAGGTTCCGTGGAATTTTGATTGAGCTCAAGATATGAATTGATTTTTCCTGAGCAATGAGTATAATAATGATAATCTATTGAAAACACTTTTTCCACGCCGGTACAAAAATACCCACGGTTTAAATAGGAAATGGTATATTTCCAGTTGTTTCGGAAGTTATTTTTGTACTCGAGAAGGAACTAGACATCAACAGAATTATCTTCAACAGAATGGTTACTCCAAAGCGATGGTAGAAAAGACTTTTGCTAAAAGACAGCAGGAGCCTCGCAAGGAAGAGAACCCGTCACAATCAGTACTTGCACTCCCCTACATCAGAAGATTATCGGAGAAGATGAGAAGAATTGGTTCCAAGTACAACATTAGAACCTGCATCAGATCCGGTAACACCATCCGTAGCAGCCTCACGAAAACCAGGTCACCAAACGCGGACTGCGATTCCAAGAATTGCATTTACCGGATACCCTGTGAGTGCGGAAAATTCTTTATTGGTGAAACTAAGAGGCCATTGAATGTTCGCATTGCCGAGCACAAGAAACACACACAGCAAGGTGAAACCAGCAAATCAGGAATAGCAGACCAAGTTTGGACCCGTCAACACAACATTGAGTGGCCCCAAGCTAAGATCATACACAGAGAGAAACATTAGTTTAGGAGAAAATTCAAGGAAGCCGCATACATGCTGTCCAGCAATGTATTCAGTCAAGCCAGCGTAGAGATAGGCAACATATGGAAACCCACCATCACGCGAAAAATGGCCAACTCCCGCCAAACGGTCATCTCCCACAGAACCAGTGAAGGAAAAAAATGGAAAGCGGGGATAAGTGAAAGTACTCGAACGACCCATAAATAGTCATCTCTCTGAGAAATCAGTCCAGTCATCACCCGAGGACAATTGTAGATACTAACAATCGAAACGTCTTGAACTAACGTAGTTTGGAATCTCTTAACTTTTCATTTTATTTTCATTTTTATTTATCTATTTTTTGTTCAATCGTTTCATTTTTACTTGTATTTTATTTCACTATTTAATTTCAGGTCATTTTTGTTTAATATAATTGTTATTTTCAGCTATTCATTTTTTAATTCTTCTTTTTTAGTTGTTTCAGGAATTTCAAATCATTTTATATATGAGACAATGGAAGTCCGAACTAACCAATTTCAATTGAGAATCCAATTGACCACTGACTTGTATTCATAAATCATTCCTACAAATTGAATAATTGATGGAGAAAATGAAATTTCTCTACTTGGCTTTCTTTAGATAATTAATGTGTATGCACGATTTCTCTCAGATGTTTCATTTTCATCATTATTATATTCATCAAAAGCAGCGTAGTAATCAATAATTTCAAGTAGGCGTGAGTTGAATTGTGAAAAATGTAGTATTTATTTCAATTATTCTAAGATATGATTTGATATAACAAATCTCAAAAGAATTCTTTTAATTTTATGTATACGGTTAGTTATCAAAAATATGATATGTTAGTATGTTATCACATACCTGCACATCTTAACTGATTGAAACATACATACCCGAGATATTATCAATTTTCGCTGAAAAAGAAGATGACGTCA
Organism: Leptinotarsa undecemlineata; assembly: GCA_015342065.1. NCBI lineage: Eukaryota > Metazoa > Arthropoda > Insecta > Coleoptera > Chrysomelidae > Leptinotarsa > Leptinotarsa undecemlineata. Next base: position 7,133 of record WOGP01009714.1, on the reverse strand, counting down.
TGATTCGATCAGATCCAATAGTGCTTCAATTGGGTACTTTACTGCTGCCGCATCACTGTTGTTTTTAGTAAATTATATTTAGTGTGTGAATTGAAAAAGCCCCTTCAGTTTTCTCTCCAGTAAAACGCATGAGCAGATGTGCTAGAATAACTGTACATGCATTTGATTTTGAGGAAGTAATACCGAAATAATACCTCGGTGAAATAATGAGAGATTTGAAAGAATACCAAAGTATCAAAGTACACAGTATATAAAGCATTCGTTTCAAGTTTGAAGACCCTGCGTTGTTTTCGGTGAATTTGTGAAAAAGGAGAAAATTGCTCATGGTTATGTGATACAATACCTTCATTTAAAAGGCCTCAGCCCAACCAATATAAAAGCTAAACTGGATTCTACTCTGGGTGAGTCTGCTCTTTCGTTTTCAATAGTAAAATATTGGGTAGCTGTACGAGCTACCAAGACGAGCATCGCAGTGGTCGACCAAATGAGGTGACGACTTCAGAAACGGTGAAGAAAATCTACAAAGCGGTACCGAATGATCGTCGACTGAAAGTGTGCGAGCTAGCACACTCCGTAAGCATTTCCAAAAGTGTGGTACATCGTATATTATCTAAAAATTCGGACATGAGGAAGTTGTGTGCATGATGGGTAACGCGTTTGCTCACAATTGAGTAAAAACAGTGTAGTGACAATGTTTCAATTGAGTGTTTAGCAAAGTTTCACACCAGTAAAGCAGAAAGCTTGCGTCGTTTCATAACTATGGATGAAACATGGGCCCATCACTTTTCACCCGAGACAAAATAACAATCAAAACAGTGGACTCAAAAGGGAGAACCGGCTCCAAAAAAGGCGAAGACCATTTCTTCTGCAGGCAAAGTCATGTCATCTGTTTTTTGGGATACACGTGGAATAATTTTCATTGACTATCTTAAAAAAGGTAAAACTATCAACGGCAAGTATAATGTAAACTTTATAGGACGTTTGAGTAAAGAAATCAAACAAAAATGACCACATTTGGCTAAGAAAAAAGTGATGTTTCATCAATATAATACACTAGCTCACAAATCTATTATCGCAATGACCAAAATTAATAAATTAAGATTTGAATTGCCACCTCATGCACCCAATTCGTCAGATTTAGCCCCCTCGTATAATTCTCTGTTCACTTTGGAAAAAGTTTGACACAAAGCCAGACTGTCTCTATGGACATGTAGAAGAATGTGTGGTCCAGTGTCAGACCAATGATCACTTATTTACTTCACTTCACAGAAAACGGTATCTGGCTTACAGATACAGGCTTGTCTGGCTATCAGTGGTGTCATCAGATAGAGATCCTTCTGGAACTACCTCCTTTCCACATTTTTCTGGAAAGAGAGGCTAGATGGACTGCATACAGACTTGTGCACATTGCCAATTGCACAAATCAATTTAATGCCGAGTGCAATAGACTGTTTATTGACACTGAAAGTCACAACATTCTAGAAATTACCTCTGACTTTATGCCTCCAACTGTCAACTACGAACTGCCTTATAAAGTACTGTTTCCGAGTAGCTAGAACTGGATCATCCGGGAGAAGGAAATATTAAGAGCAGATAGTTGTTGGTTCACGTATGGATCAAAAACACCTTCCGGTTATGGTGCAGGTGTTTTTAGTCGCAGACCCAGGACAGAGATATCTAGGTACCTGCCTAGGAACCGATGCGACTGTATTTCAAGCAGAAATTTATGCTATTGAATTGTGTGCAGAGAGATGGGAAGAATCCATCCTCCTACACAAGTCAATAAAAATATTCTTGGACAATCATACGGCGTTGGAAGCTCTTGTCTCCTACCGAACAACGTCTAAATTGGTAGCAAATTGCCAATAACGACTCTTCTCGAATGGAAGACTTAGCAGATTGTGTCTGGTCTGGATTCCTGGCCATTCTGGCCTGGAAGGCAATGAGGCTGCTGACTCCCTTGCAAAGGAGGGTGCTGCAAGCAACTTCATCGGACCAAAACATGTCATTGGCATCGCTTTGTGTTTTGCCAAACAAACATTAAACACCTGGATGGCAAGAAAATTTATAGACTTCTGGCAGAATATTCCAGGATTGGCTGACTCCAAGGCTTTATTCACCCTTCGAAGCTTGATACCAAACAATTGTTGGATTACAATAGGGATGAACTACGATGTCTAACAGGCCTTCTTACAGGTCACTGTCATTTGAATCATCATATGCAGAGACTTGGAGTGTCGCAAGACAGTGTGTGTCGCTTCTGTTCGGAAAATGATGAAACAGCAGAGCGTATACTTTGTGCCTGCCTCGCTGGGGACCGAATCAGGTTTTTAGAGTTCGGCAGAGTCGTACTCCTACCATTCGAGCTGAAAGCCCACTCACCATACATACTAATCGGCTTCGTTAAGAAGCCGGGTTCATTTGGTCGAGTATGAATAGGTGTGAGCCACAATAAACCCTTGCGGGTTGCGGTGGAAGGTCGAATAGACCTACTCACTTTAGACCTAACCTAACCTAATTCTCTGTTCCTAACTTTGAAAAAATGGCTGAGCGATCAAGGGTTTTCCAACGATGGAGTGATGTCGGTAGTTAATGGCTAATTTGAAGACCAAGACAGTTCTTATTATAAAAACAGTATTGAACTTATTGAACGTCGCTGGGAAACGTGTATAGAGCTGTGTTATGTTGAAAAATGAATAAATTTTTTTCTAAATAAATATAATTCAATATCCAGGATGGTATCAGCCGGGGAAGTAGTTATTTTCCGGGAGGCATTTACCAGAGCATACTATGTAGGTAGATGGCAGAGATGAATATTTCGAGATTTACTTTTCATAAATTAAAAATAAAATTTTATTTATTTCACTGTTACATATCATACCAACCTATTACTTTATATGAGTAGACCATGTTTTCAGTGTGTAATAAAAGTTTCTATTCACTTTCAATTAGCGGGATCAACATCAAATAGAATGAGAAGAGCTAACAGTCAGTGAGTGTTATAAAAGCCGAAATATCCATAATAAAACTTGTTTTTTTTATTGCTTCGTCTTCAAATAAGAGAAGAAGCCGATTGTTTAACTACTGACTTTATGGGTTTGGTGATGATTAGATAATCGTTCTTCCTATGCAATAAATAACTCAACAGCTTCATGAAGATTTGTTTCTCGTGGTTGTATCATGTGTATAAAAACTTGTATATGTAGCGATGATTATGAGAAAGTATGTTAAAATCCTTTATTTATTTTATATTTATGCAGTGATACATTGACGAACTGCATCCTGGAATGTTTCTCAGAGATATGAGACAGATTTACTAATTATGTCTTTGATACTTCATGAGTACGAGTATTTTAGTGGAAATCCTGGTGGAAAATCAATATAACCAGTTAAGATGGCGATGTTAAAGTTTATCCCAGAGTGCGGCAATAATATTACTGAAGAGACTACCAATGGGGTGGCATATCAAAATTATATTTTTTGAATGAAAACTCGAATATTGTTATTTATTCTTCGCGAAAAAAATTCCAAAAAATGTAGATTCAAATCAAGCGATAGGAATGTAGAACTATTTAACAATTCTCAGGTTCAGCAAACACACAACAAGTTTTTTCGGATTTCATAATCATTTTATTAACCAACTCATCTGAATAGTTCACTCCGCATATTTTTTATCTTTTCAGTAGTCTTAAAACCTTTTTTATTTTTATTTCAGTTTTGACTCCCCATAGATTTCAATTTCAATAATTTCTTACTATATTAATTCAGAGTACATGCTCGAACTGTTTTTTAGGACAAAATAAGAGCACTTCCAAAAATCCTTAAGGCGCTCTCAGAGCGGTTCCTGTGCGAAAGTAGCGATTGACACTGGATTTGAATCGCTGGAGATCAAATCCATCTGAAAAAACGTTTTCTGGAGGTGTATTTCACGTAAACGCAGTTCTCCAGATGTAAAAGTTTTTGAACGATAAGCAGGCAGTAGTCCGGTCAAATTAGACTAAAAAAAAGAGTATATAAATTTACAACAAGCTGCAAATGCGTGTAATTGTTCAAAACATAGTTAAGAATAAGATTTTGAAATTCCGAATGATTGCGATGCCTGGAAAAATATTTATTCGAGGTCAAAAGTTAAAAATCTCGAAAAAACTTGGATTTTCGCGATTTTCAGGAAAACAGTGAGTTTTATCATAAAATAACCTCAAATAAAAATTGTAGATGATAAAATTCTCTATAAAAAATGTAACAATACTTTTTTTTCTTAGAGCCACCGTTTCTGAGATACAACGAGTCAAAAAGTTGTAAAAGTTGTAATCGTCATTATATGCATATGTTTCCACGCCACCTATGAGGTAGTGTACTTTGCGCGTTTTTTTTAACGTGGTTTCCTCAGAAGGCCTATTCCACATGTCTGTTGTAATACTGTCAAATTGAAAATTTGCATAATAAAATATATTAGGAAGGAATGGAAATTATAAAAGCGATTGAAATTAAAAAAATGTAAAAATTTATTCATCTGAGTCATAACCTTCAAATAATTTGTCTTGTCGTTCTTCTTTTTGGTATTCTTCTTCTTCTTTTTCTTCTTGTTTTGAACAATTACACGCGTTTGCAGCTTGTTTTAAATTTATGTACCATTCAATGTCTAGATTGACCGGATTACAGATTCGGTTGCGTATTTCTGATATGTACCGCTCTTGGTGGAATCAAATGTGCCAAGTCACTTGAACACTTTTCGTGAAAGTATCTATTGAAGAGAGACAAATCTCCAAGCTTTCTTCAATGTTCCAGGCTATCAAGGTTGCAAATGATGTTCACGTCTCCAATCAGGCGAATGGCTCTTCTGGATGGAATCCAGCAACTTCAGGGTATGCTTAGGGGTGGAACTCCGTACATGAGAATATTCCAAAGAAGGTCTGATCTGAACTTTATGAAGCTTCAAAAATTGCTGAGATGTGTATAGTTTTCTGGTTCGGAACAGTGTTCCAAACTTTTGAGAAGCAGCGTTTGCAATTCCACCGACATGATTTTGTCAATACATATTGGTGTCCATTTTAACCCCCAATAAACTTATTGAAGCAGAAAGCGGAATTTTCTGTCGTGACATTATATCCGGTTTGAAGACATTCATCTTTTTGGAGAAAACCCTTGCCTTGGTTTTCGTGGCATTGAATTGAACCTGGTTACTTTAACCCCGTTTGGAAATCACCTCTAACTCCTTATTATGATATGCAACCTACTGCTGCCGGTGAAGATGTGCATCTGCAGCCGATGTCCTATAATTCAAATGGAATGACAAAACCAGTGTGATGTCGTCAGCAAAGCAATATATTGGTATCTAAGTTCTTCCAATAAGTCGTTAATATACAATAAAAAGAGGCTTGGAGATAATATGGATTTCTGGGGACAACCAGCGTTGATGATGAAAGTATTCGAGAGATATCCATCGACGGCCACTTGCAGGGAACGTTCTTTCAGGCAGCTGAAGAGTCATACACAATAATGATCCGACAAGCCATAGCAACGAAGTTTGGCCAGCAAACCCTTATGCGACACACGATCAAAGGCTTCAGAAATATCAAGCCCAACAGTTTCTGACTCTCCGTTTTTCTCGATTGTATTATTCCAAATATGGGTAACATACAATAGAGGGTCGCTTATTGATCTTCGTTTTCAGAAGCCATATTGATCATCGCTCAAATGTTTGAGAATATGGTGGTTTACGACTTTCTCTATGATTTTTGATATCACTGATAGCAAATCGACTGGTCTATAGTTATTTGGAAGATTTTTCTTGCATTTTTCGGGAATAGGCTGCACACGAGCAATCTTTAAACAAGAAGGAAAACCCATTTCGTGGAAGACAGGTTGAAAATTCTGCAAAATACTGGCGCAAGTTCATTTGCGCACTTTTCAGCGACCCATATATTAAAGATCTGTTAACGAATACCGTTTTTTAAAATCCCGAACACCCAGCAATCAAGAAGAACCCAGTTGAGAATCCATTGTTAATAAGACATTTCCAAAATATAGTATTTTTCAAATAGTAATTTGAAGAAAATATTAATTACTATGAATTCTCTCTAAATAGCAAAAATACATGGTATATCCCAAGCGACTCTATAATAAGACTAGAACCACCTTCAAAGAAAGACTAAAAAATATTTCCAGAGGTGAATTGATAATACATACCCTCCAATTAAGTTTTGTTGGCAGTTGTGATTGTTGAATACGTCTTGTGTTGATATCATCGATGTTACTTCTGAACCGCTCGGTATATATCTACACAACTTTTTTATTTTTTGAAAGTACTTTTTGAGGAGGACTCCAAATGTGGAAAGTAATATACAACGTTTCAAATTTAAATATCTACACTTTCATACGAAACATTTTTACTTCATCTTCCATTCTTCCCGGCGAATCGCCCGGTAGGTAGCCGGGCTGTTCAACGTGGGTGCTTTATTCACTCAGTCAATCGGCCGATGTGTGAGTCGATGGTTTAAGGCCCAGGCTGAACGCTCGATTTTCCCTTGTTATCGTCCAACTAGTGTTAGAAATCACACATAAAAGGTAAGACCTCGTTAGTCCTTAGCTCGCACAAGGTTCAACTTCTAAGGGTTGTCGTTCGTAGGGGTGCGACAGGTGATTAACAGAAAAAATATTTTAAACATATTTTTTAACTACTAAATGAATCCCAAATGAGCCTTCATATGTCATATGTAATGAGTGTTACTACGGTCCGGATTGGGAGAATTCTAGAGAAACACAACGTGAAATCGGAGTTCAGGCCAACTAGAACTGGACAGAGCCTAAAATCAGCTACGGATCCTAGAAGGCGTTCAGCAATACCGGGAATGAGCTGGATACCTTATAGTTGTGGATCTGTTTAAATTGGAACCACAAATAAAAGTTTAAGAACCCGGCTAATTGAACCCAGAAGAAATGGGGAATGTTCCTCCTGACGAAAATCAAGTAGTTTTCATAAAAAAGCTCTATAACAACGCATTTCAAACTCATCATTTCAACCTTTTTTTTAAGCATTTAAATACTTAAAAAAGAGGAATGAAATAATGCATTCAACATTTAAAGGGATTCGTTTCTATTTCACCATTTGGCAACATTGGGTATATCTAATA
>WOGP01009713.1:0-10616 GCA_015342065.1 Leptinotarsa undecemlineata | reverse complement strand
GAAAATCATAAAATGCGTAAATGACACTAATTTTATTTTCAAGAGAGGCAGTTACGAGAGATTGATGTTAACCTTATATTTCGGTATCAGGAAGGGGATGATTGTGCTAGAAAAATACAGTTTTGTGAAACCATGTATCACCTATTCAATGCTATCCCAATCGATGAATGTTCATTTTTAATGGATGAATGCCAAAACAGTGGCGATAACCCGCTTATTTTTTCACAAGAGAATCCACAGCCAGGATTAAATTATCGCCAACAGCATATGCAGGAATATCTTCACTGACATCTGTCGGATATAATCCAACACCCTTCGTAATATTAGTCAGAGGAGTAGTTGTATTCTGATAGATGTCAGTCCATTAACCTACAGTGTAGGTAATTTGAGACTGGCTTCAACGAATTGTTCTTTCAGATAATTAAATATTAAAGTTTTGACTAATTTTTTTAATGCAATTACTGCTTGACAAAAATAACAGGTGATATGTACCTAGAAATTCTGGAAATGCTTGAGAGATCAGATAGGGTATTTTTTACAGGACATTACGATACGAGAGATTTTCAGATAGATGAATCAGCAGAAAAAAAAAATGAGAAATGAGAAGTTCTCACTGTGGAGAAACTAGTAAAGTTCCGTAGTTGACGAATGAGAAAGATTACGCTAGATTTCTATTGAGGAGCTCAGTGTTACTATTCCAGGTCAGTTTATCATCGATAGTGGCACACAGTAGTTTAACATTTTGATTATGTAAATAATTAAAATTAGCCGGTAGCCGGTCGGGTTGACGTGGGTGATTTACTCCATTCACTCAATCGACCGCTGTGTTAACTGGTGGGTCAAGCCGCGAGACTGGACGATCGATTTTCACATGCTATCGCCCAATTCATGTTAGGAATCACACGTTGAAAGGTATGACCTCGTTAGTTCTTAGCTTGCACAAGTTTCGACTTTTAAGGGTTGTCGTTCGTAAGCGTGCGACAGCTGGTCAACGGAAAAACAGATTTTAAACAGATTGTTGTCGTTTGTGGGGGGCGACAACTGGTTAATGGACAAACAGATTTTAATTTGAATAAATCTCAAACAATAATTTGAAAATAACTATTCAATTTGAGTTTGTTGAAGGTTAACTAATTTGCGGCCGTGTCTTCAATCATTCTTGATTTATTCAGTAATGTATTATGATTATAATCTGAGTACACTATAGTATGCATTTATATGCAGAAAATGAGAGAAATTGTCATGGCTATGTTTTCTTTTCGTAAGATCTCCAACTATGTTGCTTACGGCCTCAAGCAGAGCCATCACTTTTGTTTTATTTTTGAAATTTATTTGTAACGAACTGATTTTTTTAGAAAATGCAAAAGAACCAACAAAGAAAAACCAAATGAATTTCTTTCTATCATTCAAGGGTTGAAATCGTACCCTCCAATATTTCTGTAATTTTTCAATACAACACCGATTTAAGAGATAACCTAAAAACCATCAGGTTCTAATTACTCTGTAATTTTTGAACAAAAGTTTTCGGAAATAACTGGTTAAACAATAATACATTAGGGTACCATTAAGAAAACGTTTGAAGAAAATCATAGAAATAATGGTTTGATTTAATCTTTACTTTGTCAATATTTACATAGATTTTCATACTTTAATTTCAAAACCTCAGTTCAAAATTTGTTCATCGCAGTTTTGAGAGGTTTTCCAAACAATTTTTACTTTTTATACACAGTTAATTTTTGTTTAATCAATTTAAATGAGAAAAGATCTAATCTTAGGAAAGTGTTAACCCTCATGATGGAGGTCAGAGACGTAAAATGTTACAATATATCTGCTAAATGAGGGTATTATCTAGCTATATGAAATTCAGGCAGGCATAAGAATGAAAGGGTTATCGCATGAGCCATTTTAAGCATACGAGTAAGCGTTGCTGATGTTTCAGAAAAATAAAATAAAATGAATTCTCTCTCATCGAGGTTATTCGGAAACATGGGCAATTTTGCCGTCTAGTCTTGTGATACAATAAAAATATTCAGCTAGATAATTTGTTTGTTCTTTATGATTTCTTTAGTTTTTTATACTTCAGACATGTATCATCGATTATTTAAAAAAAGTATATATGAGGAAGAACTGATTTATTTCTGTTTTAATCACAAAATCGACGAAGAAAACTCTGGAAATTGCACTCAGAATTGTGTAATGACAATTGAATATCTTGATCTCAGTTCGTGACATCCAAAGGAAGAATAGTTTCTTTAAAAATTTTTAAAATGTAAAATTTTTTTGTTTTAAAATGTGTAAGCCAAATTGATAATAAGAAGTAATACTGACAAGTTGAATGCATTCGTATCATAATTTTTTTCAAAATCAGTAACATTTCTGGGCGTATTTAGTAATTTGTCTTTAATAGTAAGGGTATGTCAATATCAAACAGACGTTGAAAAATTGTAGTTTTTCCAATAATGAATCGCGATAGTGATATTATAATTTCTGAGAACTAAAGTCGCATTTAAAAATGTACGTAAGTTATGATTGATTTTCCTATCACACCATTTTCTATGGTTTGGGCAAAGCTTGTGTTCCAATTGACTTCATCAATTGTATATACTGTAATCACAAAAGATAAGTGGAAAGTTGTTATGTTTGTGAAATACAACATAACGATTCCATTCGGAATAGAAGTAATATATAGCAATATGTAAATATATGTACTTTTCTGTACCTTGATAACATTATTATATCATATTAAAAAGCAATATATTATGCTGACGGTGTCGTTGATAGGCAATTTGAATATCATCAATCGTTCCAGCGAACAGATATTTTCAAAGATTTCCCAATCAATTAGACCATTGAAAACATTTCCTCAGTAAAATCCTTTTTCAGGACGGATGAAATTCGTTTCTAGATCAAATCTGAATTTTCATTTGAGCAAAGTGGGTGTTTCCACGAGCTTTATTCAAAAATGTTTAAGAGCAATTGAATTCATATTTTTGCACCTTTTTTACAGCGTCCCTTTGAAAAACGTACTGAAGAAATTTATTTCGACAACCAATGAAGATTTTCAGATAAGAAGTTAACCTCCACACGAGTGGAGGTTAACTTCAAGGGTAATGCCACTACTTCACATCCAAAATGCTGAAATTTGGGACTCACTAAAAAGAAATATGTAATTTCTGTTTTGTTGCCTGTCAAAGTAGCTATAAATTTGTGATGATTTTTTTTTGTTGTAACCAAGTTTAGTTATTTCCACAGGTAGGTATGGATTTCATGAGAAACTACAAACCTGATTTCCTGTATATTTCTATTATGCAAGGAAACATGTTTTTGAATTTGGATTTTGCTTTCAAGAAGATGATTTGTACACAGAGTATCACATTCTGCAATTAAATGTAGATTGAAATCTAAATTTAATCAACATTTATACTGTTTGTTGTGCATAAGATGACCGACCGACAAGTTTTGTTTGTTATGAAGGAACTAACTTCTCTCAAACTCACGATAGTAAGTAGTCTCATCCAATCTATGAAATTGTAACTGTGTTGTTAATTTGTTTACAATTTTTTAGTAAGTCCTGAAGAAGGTAATAAACATTTACGAAAGCTTGACGTAATACTAAAGAGTTTTTCTTACTCCCTGGCATCCTCAAAATTGACTGCAAATATTCACACAAAAGTTACTTCAAAAATTGGTAGTGCATTAACTAAATATAACACAACAAGAGTTTCGAAAGAAAGAGAAGATGTCACAAGTTGTATCAGGTCCATTTTACAGAGGACTGTTCTAGTGGATACATAAGGAGGAACAGTAGTTGAGAAAATTGTGAAGAAGCTGCATACATAATGAACAACGACCTATTTTGCAAGGCTAGTGAGAAAATCAGAAACGTAAGGAGACCTCCAAACGAGCTAAAAACTAACATGAGGGGGAAAGAAAAAGCGAGCCAAAGTGACCCGTGAATAGTCTCTAAGTCTGTTTTATTCCAAAAGGAATAGGATAGTTGCTGTGACAAGACGACTATAGATAGGTACTGGCAATCAAATGATGAAGTAGTTCGTTTTGAAGTTTTTTTTTTATTTTTTCATCATTTCCTTTTGTTTTTATTTTCTGTAGATTACAGATTGCAGATTATAGATTACTTATTGTTCAACTTTCGATCTATATCTCATATCTGACATTATTTCCTTTAAATATCTTATCTGAATATTATGATCTCAATTTTCGCAATAGTTAAGGCACGTATCCGTATGAGCTAAGGACACGTAACGTTCACCGTACATGTCCGGCTTGTTGCAAGAATACATGGTTCGTTTCCTGAAGTAACAAAGTACAAAATAACGTCGCATTCAGTAGTGGTTTGGTTCACTGAAATTCAACCTTGATCAGAAAAACGTTTGCCATAATAAAGTATGTCAAAAAGACAATTCAACGAAGTCTTACTAACCGTTTTATTTTTTCCTTAAACTTAAGTCATTTTCAAATAGTACTGATTCACAACAATAAATAGATGAAACGATTTTCCAAACACTTTTATGTTACATTCTTCTCCGAAAATCATTTTGCGATTCTCAACAAAAAAAAACCTTTCAATTTACGATTCACATAGCTTCCAATAATAAAGTGATTATCATTCCAAATAATGTACCGAGCGTCTGGGACGCAGACAACCATAAAAATAAAATATACTCTTATTAGGGAATTGAATATTTTCAATAATACTTTCCACTTTTATCACCGGATCACCGGTTACTTCTTTTGTATTATTAAATTATAAGTAAGTTACCAGACGTTGTGAACGTTTTATACGACTTCTCAATTTTTCATTACGCTGTACAAAAGTTTGTAAGTTCCTCGCTCTTAGGCGACACATAACAGAGAATTTAATGAATTCTCGAGTGGAGAAAGAATATGCAACAAAAAACAATAGCAAAGCTTTGAAATAATAGAAAAAAGATGAAAAGAAAAGTCGAAGGTGTATTGATTATTCACGATATCATTACGGCAATAAAATCATCAAACATAAAAATAATTATGAAAATGTGTGCTCCAAAAATATATTAAGGTGAAATTGATTGAAAAAATTTTATTCAGAATATAGTTATATGTGGTTTCGTCGGTATTGGAAAAGATCTTGGCCATTTTGAAGAATGTTTGATAAGTCAGTGTTTGACGTTTGGCCCGAAGAAGGCAATTGGTTGTTTTTTATATCTGTTTAAAATATGTTTTTCCGTTAATCAGCTGTTGCCCCCATACGAACGACAACTCTCAGAAGTTGAGAAACTTGTGCGAGCTAAGGACTAACGAGGTCTTACCTTTCAACGTGTGATACCTAACATCTATATATCAATACCTTCAATAAAAAAATTTAAATATGAATTCACAAAAATAATTTTTTCTGTCATTGATGGCAAACTTGCACGTATTATATATGCGGTAAATAATAAACTCTCAAAAATATCATACAACTGTTGCAAGAATTGCAATATTGCTACAAATGTTCCAATCATTTGAAACTTCAGAAATACAACAATAAACAAATATTAGATATTTCGAATTTAATCCCTTACCAAATAAACTATCATACTTTTTATTAAATTGGACCTGAATAGTCAGTCAACTTGTTTGATACTATTACATCAATTCGGACTTCCATTGTCTAATATAATATAAAATTGATTTGATACACCACAAAACATAGTCAACCACCTTCAAACAAACATTGTTTGATACTATTCATTATTTTTAGCTAACAGTGAAGAGATGTGGAAGTAGAAAGTACTATCGAAGGAGTTTTGAGAAAAACAAGAAGACTGCTTTGAGTATCGTGCAAAATAAGTTTATCGTGATAATTATCAGCTCAGAAAATGAACAATGATAAATCATTCTTTGAATGATACGTCCGCCTTTTCTTTTTTTATTGGGATCAAACACACTCGGTAATAATTTCAGTATTTATATTACGGACTCTGAAGACATGCAGCTAACTCTAGTGGTCATGTTAATTGTTACCTAGGTTTATTAATTGAAACCACAGAAGTGCGGATGGCTCTTGCTGATGTCTTCCATCTTTGGACTCGGCTGCAACGCCCTGAAGCAACCAATTAGCCATTAACACATATCTGCGGATTTCTCCCTTTTTGAGTGTTATGTCTATGAGTTCTCCTTTTTTTGATTCAGATCTAACACACCCGTTAACATCTTTCAGCTATTTCTAACTTTGGAAGATAAACCGTGTTATACTCACAATGTTAACCAACTCTCTATGACCCACAATAATTGGTCCATGTGATGAAAGAATATCATCTGAAGTAAATCTACTGTTAATAGAAACAAACCTATAAAATGCACTTTATTCAATACCCCTCTCACAATGAAGATAATCTGATGGGCAATTCAAAATCATCGAATACGAGCATAATCGAACCGACTTCTTTGAAATTCAATTTAACGTCATCGCAACAGATTTCCAGTACATGAGTACAGACATTTGTTGTTCAATTTTAGTGAATTAATCAATGTGTTATTACAGACTAGACCATTAGGGCAGAAACGACGATTGAATACTGCCCGTCTGACCGAATTATGTTCGATTTATTCAACCTATCGACGAATTATCATAATTGATTGCAGGTCGAACCGAATTTCCGACCTCATTCCATGTTGGTAGAAAGAACTCAAAATGACGTTATAACAGGAATATGAGTGTGATTTATTAACAATGAATATGCATAAAAAGTCACTCACTGTCATGTAGAATATCCAACTCAAAAAGTGTTTTAACATCAGAATTACATTACTATTCTGAATGGGCATTTCATCAACCAAGTTGGCGTTATCATGAGATTAATTATTTGTCGTGTATTGCTTTATGTTACCTGAACATGGAATCAGTCTCAAATTTAACAGACAACACTGTTAGCCAGTATTGAAAAATAGTCAATTTTCAGCTCTATTCATAGAACTTGTTCAAATCTTTTAGTTACTTTGCAACCCGAGTTGCAATCCTTGACTATTATACACTGAACGAAATAACAGAATATATTTTTTTATATAGGTATATAAATTCTCTCCTTATTTTAAAGAATTAACACTAAAATTGATGGATTCAGTTCATTATCAGTATATCTGACGTTTCGTTTATCACTGCGGTAAACATCAGTAAAAGCGGTGTAGCCTATAAACCCAGAAACATCGAATAATATGTAAGTTACAGACCGTAAAACCCTACATAACAAGTTGTATAGTGTTATTAATTTTCAACAAGTAACCGGCCAGTCTATTCATTACGTTATCAATACTCTATACTTACTTAATTATATATACTTACATTTTAGAGGTCTTGAAGGTAACAAATATGCCAAATGCTTAAGAGCTCCTTTGTAATAGCACAATAATATGACTACAACCTCACGAAAATAGTAATTTGTTGTTGATAGTGTGTGAACCGAGGTGTAAATGGAGACGATTACAAAACATTGTCCAAACTGAAAAATGTCGAAATTTAAAAAAATATTGTTACGAAATCAATTAACTACTTACTCTGGATTCATAAGTACGAAATTCAAATACATCTCAATTGAAACTAAATAGAATGAGAAATTATTGAATGTTGTTATACACTACAACAAAATTAACTGAATCAATAATTTGAAGAAAATTATTATTTTATAGTCTAGATATTAGAAACTGAAATTGTTCAGTATGTATAAAATTTGAATGGAAAATAAAAACACCATTAAATCTTGGCGAATTGTTACTATACTAATTACTAGGGTCTAAGCAGATGGTTAAAACAGTACAAGAAAAGTGATTTTGAAAAAATAAAATATTTATAAAACAAATTATTATTGAAAATATCAACAGACCAAAAAATTTAACAAAAATGAATGATAATTGAAAAAAATTTGGGAACATAACATTTGATTTTTACAAATATTACCGGAATGGCAAATATGATGCCAGATACAGTTTGACCCGTAACTTTCGCATGATATGGCCCGATATAAAATTTGACTTTGGCATTATTCTCTGTTTTGATCAAGATGAAAAGTTACCCAAATAATATAATCACTTATATCTGTATTAAATAAGTTTTTCCGTTAATCAGCGGTCGCCCTCATACGAACGACAACTCTCAGAAGTTCCCAAAGTGTGGTCTCAAGATATCGAAAAAAAAAATATAAAAAGAAAATATATGATGAAGATTTTCTAAATATATTCTTAATCATTTGCAAAATTTCAGTTGCGTAAGATGGTGTTGATTTCCCCTTTTTTTGCAAATTGCGCCATCACCGTTGAAAAATAATAGTCACCCCAAACTACATAAAACTACTTTATTTTGGCAATATCTTATTCCAGACACTTTTTTTAATGTTTCGCCATATTAAACGGATGTTTTCTACAAAGTCGATAGGGTTATTGAAAAGTGGTCATAGGTGATGCAAAGTGTATTTTTTTTTAAACTGTATAAGGTAACTTCATGAAATATCAATTTTTGAAAACATAGTTTGTGTCTTTGAGTGATACACTACAATAGAATAGTTCAACGGGGAGTAAAATTTTTCAATTGAAAATTCATATGCATAAAAATTCTACTTTCTTAATCAATAACAAACTATTTTGACTTTATTCAACTGAACTATCTTCTTAATATTAATGTATTACTTTTAAACACAGTCAACGTTTTCAAAAATAGATATTTCATGGAATTAATTTTTTCAATGTCAAAAACAGATAAACTTTGTGTCAGTTGTGAGCAATTTTCAATAGCTCTCCACATGGAGCTACTTTGAACGAATTGTGTCTGGGATAAAGTATCGTCAAAAAGACATATCTAAAATATCAATATCATTTAATGCTTCTGATATTTTATATAATGACTCAATATTTATTTAGAACAATTTTTTCAAATAACCTTTTCAAGCTATTCTCAGGAATTTTTTTTTTAAAATAAAAATTTGACAGATAATGCACATCATTCAATTATATTTTCTTGGGTTATATTTATTTTAATCACGATCGAAGCAGATATTGATGCCAAAGTCAAATTTCTAATAAAGCTATAAATACTACTAGTTACATTTTATACAAATTTCTCAAATTCAAAATTTTCGGGTATTAACTACTCGAGTCTTATCACACATCTTGAGATTTCAGTATAGTGAAAAGTAAGCAGGGGATAACTCTAATAATTTCTGGAAAAAAAAATCAAATTCACAAAACGATAAACAACGGTTACTTCTTGAAATTATCGATTTTTGTGCTTTGCCGATTAGGTATATCGATCCATTTCTGCTATTTGGAATTATTATCAACACGCGGGGTTATGTTACTAAACCAATTGAAATAATAAGAATGAGCTTCTAATTAGTGATTCGCGTTTCCGGAAGGTAAATGCACAAAGTGTAACGAGAAAAACATATAAAGCGTGTAAAAAGAGCTTTTGTTAATTTGATTACCAGATAATTTTATTAATCCTCCTTAAATGTTGGATGTGGGTTGATATTTTTTTCTACTTTCACTAATGCATTGTTCATTCAATTTCTAGAATTATTATTTATTATATCCAAAATGATTTTACGGTTATAATTAGTAAATTCACCAAACATTTCGAATATTACCAGTAAAAAAATTTATGTATATGTATAATTCCCTAATCCCAGTGAAAAACAACAGCATGACGATGTTTTTACGAGTTGTGTGCAATATCACATAGTGGAATTCAGTTATTGTTCCATTCAGTTGTTTATTTAACCTACGCTAATAATTGTTTCAACAATAATCCAGAGAATTAGCTAGGGGTTTTGGAATAAATGCAAATTTGAATGTATTCGCCATTAAAACGCCACACAGTCAATTAAAAATGTTAATGGAATTTAATTAGTCAGATGAAACTTTCAATGATGCTTGTGTTTGTTTATAGCAAAACAGCTGGTTTAGTAAACGTTTTATCGAACATTGAACTGATGGACATTAAATAATATTTCATTTGATAAAAACATTATTGAGATTCTCAAGATATTTCTCAAGTGTCAACTGTTAGTGCAAACTAATGATATAAAATCAATAATACTAGTCTCGAAATTACTTCCATGTTTAAAGTTGCTGTATCCAGTTTTTTCGAACTTGAACAGTTTATACGACAAAATATGTTCAAATGTACTTCAAAAGACAATTGCCAGTAATAAAAAGAATGTTGCGCTAATACAGAAAATCTCCTCTTACAAGGTACAATAACTTTCATCCGCTCATCAAATAACCTTTCTACATTGATAAAATGATAATTCAATTCAATTCAATTCAATTTTATTTGGAATATGTTAATATACAATTTATTAATATTATGATTAGGACCACTAGGAGTTTGAGGAAAGCAGCCTAAGCGCAGGTGGCTTGTAATGTGCTTTCGTCTGTCTCCCCATGGAAGTACTTTAAAAATATATCAGGCACAAAAGTAACAAAAGATTAAATAACTGTTGCAGTTGTATTAGTGAATAGACAGAGGAAGCTGGTATATTTTATGAGAATAAGTACCTATAATTATCTATACATCTAGGTTCACATAATATTGGAAATAGGTACACATACACTGAAAGACACATTGGAAGATTAGAAAATGT
>WOGP01009712.1:0-10616 GCA_015342065.1 Leptinotarsa undecemlineata | reverse complement strand
CATAATATTTTATCTGAGTCCACTTTCTATTTGCAAAGAGGTTATATATTGTTGGGTTCCTAGTGCTGATTGTTTAGCTAAAGTTGATAATGAAATTACAGAAAAGGGCGAAAATTTGAAGTTATACACCACTCTCCCTGAAGTAAAAGTAAAACTAAAAGTATTTTGTACCGAGTTGGTACGTTAGTAGTTGTTTAAGTTATACACCACTCTCCCTGAAGTAAAAGTAAAACTAAAAGTATTTTGTACCGAGTTGGTGCGTTAGTAGTTGTTTAAGAGTTTAAATTGAATAGTAAAAATAGCACAGTCAAATTAGCGGCGAATTATATATTCTTTTTTCTTTTACTTTATAAAATTTAACATTTTCCTTCTATATAAGATTTTACACGTAGTTTTTTTTATTTTGTACATGGAGTCATTTTTTTACTTATTATACTTTATATTTGAAACTTTGGACTTTCATTTTCTCTTGGACTGAGGAAAATACCATCCTCGTAGAGTAGGATGAAGTTAAGAGAACAAAAACAAATAGTGAGAATAGTGAGTGAAAAGCATTTCAATTAAGATTAAAATTCAGTTCTGAAACAACATGATGAGAGAGAATATAAGTAAGTAAGCCTTCGTGCGATCGGCACGAACCCTACAGCTTTTTCGGACCTGCCTTAATATTCAATATTTGATGTGGAGAAATCTGCATCCGGTGACAGCCATATATGAATAGAATGCACATATATCGGGGTGAGGTATTACAATACTTTGTCGAAATTGCCTAATTTTTGTACATACTGTCTGAGAAGGACGATGTTATTACAGCTACTTCAGCAAAACGCTCAGTAAACCAGAGCACAATTATTGTGTCACCAGGCCAGAGCTTTTGGCCGTTGTCAAACGTGTAGAACATTTCTACAAATACGTGTATGGAAGAACATTTCTGTTGAGAACGGACCATGCGGCTCTCAAATGGCTGCTGGAGTTCAAAAATCCGGAGGGCCAAGTGGCATGCTAAATTAAGATACTTCAAGAATTTTACTTCAAAATAGAACATCGAGCTGGGACTAGCCATGAAAACGCAGAAGCGCTGACCATACCCCGATGACTGCTCACATTGCCGACGAGCAGAAAAGAAGGAAGCAGCTATTTGTAGATCTAGAGCTGCAGATGACAACTGGGAGGATAATAAGATCAAGGGAGAACAAGAGAAAGATCCAGATCTTGGTTTAGTCATCAGATGGAAGAAAAGTGATAGAAGACCATCGTGGCAGGAGGTATCAAGTTATTCGCCAGCGACTAATTCCTACTGGGCACAATGGAATTCCCTCACCTTGGATAACGGAGTCATGAAGCGAGTGTTGAAGTCTGAAGACGGTGGAGAAGAAAGGCGTCAGACAGTGGTACCCAGGAACAGACGACAGAAAGTGCTCGAAGAAATCCATGATGGAGTTACTGGATGGGGGTAGTCCTTTTGAGAGAATCGCCATCGACATCGCCGGCCCGTTCCCAGAGTACGACCATGGGAACAAATACATCCTGGTATGGAGCTCGCTCCTGCGCTTGATCTAATCGTTTTCTGACGTCTTTAAATACTTATTTCAGAGCGGAGATGTCGGCTTCAATAATCGGTGGTGGGTTGTGATCTGCGCCATTGAGAACCATTTCACGACCATAGTTTATGAAATATGGGGTCTGACCAGTACTCTCATTTCGAGATGTTCTGATTGCGCAAGAAACCTTGGGTAGAAGTATGTTCCAAGTTCGATGGCTATCTTTCACAACTGATCAAATCATGGTTTTCAAGGTACAATGTTGGCGTTCACACGCATTTGCTTGTGGATGCCAATGTGGTGATTGGGTAAATTTTACGTTGTATTTTCGTGCTGATTCTTCAACTTTTCTACCAACTGTCTCATTTCCATTATCCGATAGAAGAAACCGTGGCACTCCATAAACCAAGAAAACATGATCTTCCAGAAGACGAACGATTGTTTTAGCATTTGCCATCCTCATTGGTAAAAAGAGGCAATATTTGGAAAAATAATCGTGTATGCTCAATATATACATATATCCAGAAGTGGACTTTGGTAACTTACCAACAATATCAGATTCCCAAGGTCTTGTGATATCTGGACGGGTAGAAATGAAACCGGATAGAGCTTTTTGCTCTGGTAGTGTCTGACATAATTGGCAACATCCGACCTGAGCTCTGGCCAATAGAATTTTATACCTATTCTACTGAAGGTTTTATATATACCTGCATGTCCGGCGGTCATACTATTATGATAGTCTTCCAAAATTTTCCTGTGATGAGACGATAGTACAATTTTCCAATCATAGACATCACTATCGAGAGCAAGATACTGACTCTGCAGCTTTTTGTAAATAGTGCCATTGGAAATCCTCTGATTAGGAAAATTTAGAGGACGTGAAGTTATATTCTAGATCATTCTGGATTACCATGAGTCCTTATAATCGGGAAAAAGGGAATCATTTTCATCCAAAACAAAAAGTGATCTTGACAAGACGTCTGGCACCACATTACCCTTGCCTCTTCTATGAACGATATCGATATCATATTGTTGTAGACGAACACTCCAATATGCTAATCTTCCACTAGGATCTTTCAAATTATTAATCCACATAGGTGCAAAATGATCAGTTATAACCTTAAACTTTGTTGCTTTTATATATGGTATAAATTTTTCTATCGCCCATACTACAGCTAAGCACTCCTTTTCAGTTGTGCTGAATTTCCTTTCCGAATTGGTGAGACTGCGACTGATAAAACTAACGACCCTCTCCCCATCAGGATACGATTATGAAAGCACTGCACCAAGACCAAAATTACTGGCATCCATCTGAACGATAAAAGGACGTTCGAAATCAGGGCAGCTTATAACTGGAGAAGAAACCAATTTGTCTTTGATAGAATTGAGTGCCATTGTGCAGTCTTCGGTCCAAACAAATTTTATATTTTTCAGTAAAAGATTTGTAATAAGTGCCACAAGTGATGAATAATTTAGGATAAATCTACGATACCAGCTGGTCATACTCAGTATCCTGCTCACTTCCTTGACGCTAGTTGGATTAGATATATTCAGAATAGCTGAAACCTTTTCTGCGCGCAAGCCCTTACTGTCTACCACATTTCCTAAAAATTCAAGTTCTTTCCTGCAAAACTGACACTTCTCTCTACTGACTGTCAACCCAGCAGAAGACAACCTTATAAATATTTCCTTCATTATTTCTAGGTGCTTCTCAAATAATTGTATTACTGTCACGATATAATCCAGATAAACAAACACATAAGGCTCAAGATCTACGCCTAGAACTCTATCGATAAAACGCTGCCAAGTAGCTGGAGCGTTGTGCAATTCGAATGGTATTCTACAAAACTGAAACTGGTACTGTGAATGCAGTTATGGGTTTACTATCTGAAGACATCGGGAGAGTCCAATACGCACTTTCAATATCGAATGACGACAAGTATTTGGCATCTCTAAGTTTGTCTAACGTATTCGAGACAAACAAGAGAGGATATGCGTCCCTCTCTGTTACTGCATTCACTTTGCGGTAGTCGACGCAGAATCTGTAACGTCCATCTTTCTTTTTCATTATCACAATCGGCGATGCCCACGGTGAAGAAGAAGGCTCCACTCCGAGTTGCATGCTTCTGAAGAGCGGGCGAGATTGGATAGTAGCGTTGCTTTATTGGATATGCCTTGGTAACAATTTCATGTTCTACACAAGTCGTACACCCCAATCCTTCTGGCATATCTGAGAAAATCTGCCCAACAATAGTCTCAAGTTGGTTCATTTGATCGAAACACAAGTTTATATGGTCAGCAATAGCATCTATTTGATCCTCACCTCCATCAGAGAAATTCTACAAACCTCTTCTAATATCATGGACTTTCCCCATGCTCTTCCAAGAATCAGAGCCCAATATAAGTAGATGAGGTAGAGATGGTATAACGAGTACATTGATCACTCTAACCTGAGTCTGCAAACAGAAAGGCACATGAAACAAAGTTACCTACGACCTAACAACTACTTTCGTTTGCCACGTTACAACTTTTCACAACACTGGGTAACAGTTTCAAATTGAAACTTTAAAAAAGCTCGTACCCATTTTGACCCAAGATCGTTTTTGAGGCTCCAGAGTCGAGCAACCCAAGAATCACTTGATCAAATATTTTCACCTTTAGGTAGGGACGTTCATCTCCGACAATTTAAGCAAGTATAAAATCTAACTTAATGTGGAGCTTTTGGTCTAAATCAGCGGTTAGGCTCACAGGACAACTTACCTGCGAGCCATCTACAAGTTTCCCGAACATGAAGGGCAGTTGGTGGAAGTAACATTTGGGTGACCACACCTGTAGCAGTGCTTGGTTGCCGGACTACGACAACTGCGTTTAATGTGACCGTTTTGACAATAATTTCAGCACACAATAGCGCGAACAGGTTCTTGAGTAACAGTGCCAAGAGCCGGGCCCAGAGGTACATCACTATCACGGATCAGGGTTGAAGGTAGGGAGGAATCTCTTTCGATGACCAGTAAAGTACTGACACGTTTCTCTCGTCGTTTAGAGATTTCCACTAACTGACATAACCTAATTAGTTCGGATACGGTTGTAACTTTTCGTGCCGAAATCCTTTCTTAAACATGAGATTATAAGTTTCGACGAATATGGAAAATTTGAGTTTGCTCGTTAGGTTCGGCTGAAAGTTCATTGAAGAGAGACTGCATTTCGCCAATATAGAGTGCAACTTTCTCTTCAGGGTGTTGGACTCTATGTCGGATGTTTTCCCAAAAGTCGTCTTGAAAATCGGTTGGTAGGAAAGTATTGCCTAAAATAACGGTAAGATCATCCCAGAAATGCCTCATCTTCACATTCGCATTGACCCATGCTTTTATTTTATTATCAAAAAGTAAAATATATACACTCATCAGCTGATCTTTTCATAAGCCACAAGCGAGACGAAGTTCCTCGACTCTTTACAAAAAGTCAGACACATTAGAATTGCCATCAAACTTCCGCGAATTCTATCTCGATACTATATCAAAAACTTCAGAACGATCTTCAGAGAAAGAATAACAAGAAATTCCACCATCTCAAACCACTCTCTCTGAGCGTTCGAAGCTACCGGGAATCCTATCAACACCTTGTGATTATCATTTTTACAGATACCAGAGGTTTGACTAATCGACTTATCTTGTATGTGTGTATCATGTCTGGGAGGTACTGCTGTACCTGAGAACGTTACGGTGGTATTGGAATGCTTTGGTTGTGATACCATAATGATGGTAGCAAATTTTTGAGTAATGGTCTTTCCATCCGAATTCGGAAATTCTCGAATACCGTCCATCCCTGAACGATATCAAAAAGGTTCTGAACCATTTGGCAGTAGCCCCATCTCGCTTCCTTTCGCAGGTTCAGATGTCTTCATAAGGCTTTATAAGTCATCCTTGGGTAGGTCCAAGATTGACAAATTATGATTTGAAACAGTGGTAGGACTGGGTGCAATTGTTGAATTCAGTTTCGGTGGACTTTCAATTAGTTGTCGTGTTGAAGAAACCATTTCATCTAACAACGTTGTCATTTCTCCAACCTTGATTAACAGCTCACCCTCACGCCCTGCCACGTTCAGATCTAGTAATCTATTCAAGTCACCAACAACATGCAATACCCGCGATTGAATTCGTTTATACTCGTTTTCAGCATTTTCGAGATGAAAATTTCCGACTTCCTTTGCCCTCAATCGCTGACGTTTGTCCGCTACTGTACCCTTATATGATAACTCTCTAATGTGCAATTGATAAGAAAGTTCATCACTATGAAGTCGACTCACGTGAGTCATAATTGGAGACAGTAAAAAAAATGAGCGCCACGTGATTTAAACCAATCAGTAGTTCCTCTAAAATACCTAACTCACAAAATGAATCACGAAGCAGTGAATTTTCATGAGCGGAAATACCATACGAACCAAATTTATATAGGCGGTGTTCCTTTATCAAACTTCCAGTTTTGGTTACCACAAAATTTATGAATTGAATAGAATAAAATGGTTCAGAGACAATTTATTTCGACACAGTAAAAAGGAATTAGTAACGTCAATGTTCACGTAAGTTATTGGTTGTGACACTTATGACGATATTTCTGATCTCAAACTTTGTAACACTTAATTTTGATACCTACGTATAGATCTATATTTCCGCTGACAAATATATCGTAATTTTCAACAATCCACCTAATGTAACTCCATAACTTCAGTAAACTCAATTATAAATAAAAAATAATACTATAAATAAATATCAGTCGTTGTTTTTTCTTCAAACAGGGTAATGCCTAATAATTGGATTTAGGTCGAACGATTACTTGTGAAAGCAATAAGAGAATCAAAATGTACTGGACCTGAATAATGTTGGAAACGATACAAACATAAAACTTATCTTTATGCCACCAATTCCAGGATAAGTCCCAGGATACATAGGTCTCCAGAACCGTCTTGACAGATCAATTTATTTGTATTGGAAATCACACATTTCCTTTGTGGTATATATGAAAAGCCTTGAGATGTTGTGTAGGCTTTATGTTAAAGAACTTTAGCGTGATCAATCGAACACAAGTGCTGTTCACAGTTTTCCCAAATCCAAAAAAAACAAATCTTGAAACACGTTTTCGCATTCATAACCAAATGCATAAAAACTCTATGAGAAGCTAGATACCCAAATAGGAAAATAAACATAATCGCATTCTCACCACAAAACAGAAAACCAGCACTAGTCTACGTAGGTACATCAGTCGAAATCTTTTTCAATCGCTCGCCAATTCCTTACTTCAAAAAGCCTGTTTAGAAAAACCATTTTAGAAACATTTCATTTAAAATTAGGGTGATAAGCTGTTTAGGCGAATGGGATATTTTAAATCGACAATGGCCGATAAACCTCCCGTTAGATATATGACCCATTCTTCAATGATCTCAAAGAGAAGTTGGTTGTCTAAAATTTGAATCAGTTGATACATAATCAATCAATCTTAATATTCGAAATACAGGGTGATTATGCTACAAAAATGAAAAAGCTCGTTGTGAGTTTCAGACCCGTAACATTCTTTGGGAGTCAAAACTGAAGGCGATTTGCTATGAACATTGGATGTCTCTTCTTACCACAAAATATTCTCAGCAGTGGTTTGTGATACGTTAAATTTGTTTTCTATAAATATTAAAAACACTTTTTCAATTCAAAAATTATTGCCGCCGCTTTTTCTCTATCTGTGATAATTTTATTTTAGTAGAATTTAGCAGAAGTGGGGCAAATGCTCACCCACTCAGTTTCTTTCTTTCTAGAATACTGAAAAGAAATTTACATTATCGACAAGTATCCAAAAAATATTCGAGTTCAGTTATAGTTTTTTAAATTGGAATGAATTGTATTGCTGAAAATTGATCCTCAAAGGTATGGAGCACCTTTTCATCAATCACATGACTCAAGTAGGTAATAGAGTTTTCGAATTAAAAACATTTTTCTTTCTTTACTTTCAATCCACATACCTGTAACCAATGGAAAACTCAATCCCAACGTTCAAAATGTTCTTGATAATTTTTTCCTGTTACGAGAATATTGTTCAAAAGGCAAACGACTCCCAGTTTCTTCTGAACTCTTCATCCATTATTTTCTAGAGAATATCAGACACGCTGACAATACCATACGAAATAATGTTGTATGAAAAAACCCTTATGTGTTGCCTATTTTCAACGATTTATGGTAATCTTCACACAAAACTACTTGCTTCCAAGCCCAACACAGATACATTTTCGAAAACTTCTAATTACCCTCCAGTTGTGCATAAAAGCTTTATGTGCGGTAAAGGGGAGTGCTGAACGATCAAATGAGAATTTGAAGTAATTTAAAAGTCGCCACAAAGTGTTCCCATTCTGAGGATTCAGCGGAAATCAAAACTTTATTTTTAATCAACTTATCAATTTCTTTTCCAAATATCAACTTCAAAGCAAATGGTATGGTCGAGCTTCCAGAATTTTGAAATGGCACTATGTTTCAAGATTGAATTGAGTGCAAATTCTTCGGAATTTCGTAGTTTATTTTTAAAAATTCCATAATACCTTTACAAACGGTTTTCAATTCTGTTGAGAATTTCTTCAATTCTTTTAGTGTTACATTCAACAAGTTATAATTTCCATAAACGGAAATTCAACATATTCAATGCATTACGACCAATAAGTGGAGATTTACTGTTTCGTATCACAGATGTATTGAGTGCCTGAGGATCACCTCCAAATATAACATTGAAATAGGCATAGCCTAACGGTTCAAATGTCATATCTATACAATCCCTCAAACATAAATCATTATTGTTCAAAAACATTTCTTTCAAATATTTTTTCGCTTGGGGTTTCATTCACAAGATGAAGCTGTTACGAAATAACAATATTTCTCGTAGACAAAAGTTTCATATATGTGGCGTAGCCATGTTGAAATTAATCGAGCCCCAGACACTTTGCTGTTTAGGTTGGATATTTCCTGTACTGACGAGAGGTAATACTTCGAAACCACGTTCTGCTAGTAATTTACTTGAATAATTTCAGCATGGTCCTGCTGCTGTATGGACGAGAAACTTCTGCGACGCTAACTTGTGTTGCATGAATTTCTGTATGATATAATTCGATATCCAGCGTGTTATCAGCCGGAAAAGTAGGGACTACTGTGTAGGTAGTTGGGAGAGATAAATGTCCAGTAATTTCATTTCGAAATATTTATTGTCTTATACGTATGTATATCTCCTAGATAGTTTTCACTTTTGATTTCTGTTAGAGTTTCGGTGAATGAGATGTTTCTATTCCGCTTGGGACTTTGATCTTGAGATGTAGCTGTTACTAATCAACGATCTCTCTCTTATATGAAGGTTTCATATGTATACATATGTATGTACATTTGCTTGAAATATCTCATCATTTTTAAACTTTCTTGCCTGATGAGGTATTTTTCACACTGTCCTACTCCGTGTGTACTATTGAAAGTTTTTCATTTCATTTCTTTCTTATAGGGACCAGCTGGAGAGTCTATCAGGGGTCCTCCAGGTCCACCAGGATCTCAGGGTCCTCCAGGCATTCCAGCTGCTGAGGTAAGTTACGATATTTCACTATTCTTTCTGCGTCCATATACGAACGTCGATAGTTTTTTCAATGATGGTATCGATATACTAACAGTAGGGCCAATGAATGAAAAACTCTTCAATAATTTTGAACCTGGAATTGAGAAATGAAAGGCTCTGTTTGTTTGCGAACTTGTGCGCGCTAATCTCAAAATGACTCAACTGATATGAGTGCGGTTTTCATCAATGTATTGCAATAGGCCCTATTCAACATTGAGCATTTTGTATATTCAAATCGGTTCATGTTAATTCAAGGATTCACGGCAACGTCAACGTGATGGAAGCTACAGACAAAAGTTATGCAAATAATAATTCAGAATGTTCAGTTGATCATTGAGAAATAAGTTATTTATAATCCTAGGTGATACATTTTTAGGAAAGATCAGTATTTGGAAAGGAAATGTTTTTCAATATTTCAAGCGTAAAATGAAAAATCGCTTCAGAAAGCTATTGTATAGCAAAACACGTGTCGCAGTTTTTGTAAAACGCTTTATAGTGAAAATCATACAATGGAATGGAATGTATTAATTAGTTTTTGGAAACTATTCTGATGTATGACTTTATTCCATTGTTTTATCAATGAAATTCTCAAAATCAATATATGTGATGAAAAAGTTACTGATCGAAGTACTATTGTACTTGTACTATTATTGTACTATATGATTGACGATTTTTATCTACAAAATAGTGTCGACAACGGTGAATTCTAGAAATTTTGTCTGATGTCTTTATGTTCGCGTCGATTATTTTTGTCAAAAATGAAATATACAGTCGGCAGGTGAAAAGATCAAAGGATGTCGGTGTTTTGTCTGTGTTTTTGTTCGCTATATGAAAACGGTCGGCGACATCATTAATTTATTCGAAGTGTTAATTTACATTTAATAATCATATTCAACAAAAGTAATTTTTTTTTTGGAGGAAAATCAGTTCTCCATTATAATTTTTATATTTTTCAGATTGTGGAAGGTAACAAATCCCAAAGAAGGTCGTTAAAAAATAATCATATTCATCCTCAAAATTGGTTGAATGATAAAATAGTGAATTCAACAAAATCAGTCATTACATATTAGACAATTCAGCAGCAATCAAGAATACTCGATTAAGTAACCAGTGTAATGAATTGAACAAAATATTTGATTGTTTTGCAACATTGACTGTAGATAGTTAAGAGAGCAAAATTTTTCATCTACATTCATCATTGATGTAGCATTTTTCGCTTTGTAGGTTCAACCTGAGCTTTTGTTGAAAGAAAACAACTAAATCCATCAAGACAAGAAAGACCATATAGATTCGAATAACTTGAGTGATAGAGTAACACAATGGTCTTATTAACCATATTGTAACGAATTAAAGAATTAACTGTCTTAAACTAATTTATTTTAACAATATTTCACTAATACAACTATTTATATTCACCACTTAGCAACAAGTAATTTATCTTCACTGTTT
>WOGP01009711.1:0-10617 GCA_015342065.1 Leptinotarsa undecemlineata | reverse complement strand
ATGTGGAAGTAGCATTCAGACCACATGCCAGGTTATCTCATTTCCTTTTCAATGCCAAAGATAAGGTCGACAAGTTAGAAAAATCTGGAGTTTATAAACTTAAGTGTCCGGAGTGTAATAGTGTTTATGTGGGACAATGCGGACGAAATTTCCAAAAACGGTATGCTGAACATGAGAGGTCCTTCAGACTGGGAAAAAATTATTCGACGTTTCCAAACCATTCCTTGGCATGCAAACACAACTTTCCGAATCTAAACGATACGGAAATTCTGCACTAGGCAAGGAAGGGTTGCAAACTCAAGTATTTAGAATCCTTAGAAAATTACGGTTGCTACCTGTTAAATGATCAAATCGATTTCATTTATTCTCCGGTGTTTAAATTGGCACATCCGCATTGTGAACGGTAAATTCAGGTAAGTACTCAATCAAGTACCTGAATGGTATATATTGGCGAATGTAATGAATAATTGTTAGTTTATTGTATAAGTTTGAAAATGTCCATGTAGGACGAAACTGCAGTATCGTTAGTTACAATTGAAAGTGGTAGAAAACATAGAAATTTTTATTTCTCTTTTCAATATGATCTCCTAC
Source organism: Leptinotarsa undecemlineata (assembly GCA_015342065.1). Classification (NCBI taxonomy): domain Eukaryota; kingdom Metazoa; phylum Arthropoda; class Insecta; order Coleoptera; family Chrysomelidae; genus Leptinotarsa; species Leptinotarsa undecemlineata. Next base: position 10,026 of record WOGP01009711.1, on the reverse strand, counting down.
CACATAGTAAGGGCTACATCCATCAATTTATCATAAAAAAGTTATTAGTAAATTACTTCACTTCATAATTCACTAACTTGCTCGAATGATGGATTTACACAAGATATTGAAGGGCATACAATATACTGACTTTCATATAAAATAAATTCTGGAATATTTTCTTTTGATTGAATTGAATTAGGTGGACAATTAGCATATATCAAACAAAAGTAATAAATAAAAGTAATAACTTTGACATTTAGAAATCTCGTTCACATGAAAGAAAAAATATCGATCTAAATGCAGTTATTCTAATGTACATGTTGAATAATTTTTTTATTCACGAGTTTGTTGACAATTCTATGAATTAGCATACCTAAGACTATTGCAAAATTCATTACTTTTATGTGTTCAACGTGAGGTGAGTTTCAAGAAATCACCATAAAACCATCACATCATAGCAGAGTCCTATTGTGAGGGAATTGACGAAATGTACTGAGAACTGCGTCAGCAACAGCCAGCACTGGTCCAATCTTGTTCCATGACAACGCCCGTCAGTACGTTTCTATTTTAGGAATTATCAATTTTATTGCAACTGTTAGAAATGTGCATCCTGTAAGAATGAAGTTAGATCGAATGCTTCTTTTTTCTTGAGCCGTTATATCAGCTATTCTTTTTCTTCTCTCTCTACCCAGGACTGGAGCAATTACTATGTTCCTAACTGATCGTAATTTGAATGCCTCTTTTTCAATCCTTCAAATGTGGAAGATCCTATTCTTTATCAATATTTATTTAGATTTTTTGGTCATCTTGGAATCTATATTCCCATTCTTCGAGGATTTGGGATAATTTCCCATATTATTAGTCAAGAAAGAAGAAAAAAGAAAGCTTTTAGAACACTGAAAATAATTTATGCTATAATAGCAATTGGACTATTAGGTTTTATTGTCTGAGCCCATCATCTATTTACTATTGGTATAGATTTTGTATACTTCTGCGACAATAATAATAGCTGTGCCTACTGGAATTAAAGTTTTTAGATGATTGACTACTTTCCATTACACACAAGTTCTCAATAACTCAGCTTCTCTTTGATCTCTTGGATCGATATAAATCCGTATGATCAATTTACACATTTCAACAGGGAGTAAAACTTGAACCCACATTGCCGGAAACCTCACAGCATCGTAGCATTCCAACAATCGGAATTGAAATTTGTTTAGCAGATTCGAAGAAATCAAGATCATCAACTAGTAAATAGATGTGCCAATCATTTTCATTCACACTATTCCATATCATTAGTGATGAAAATGTTTGCTTCATTTCTATTCATTACATGAATTAGTTTTAAAGGAACAGGTTTTTTTTTATTGTATTGGTAATAGACTTTCAGAACTTCAGAACAACTGAAACATTTCCACAGTGATTTTGTATCTAATGATGAAGATAATAATAATCAGTTGAAATATTGGAAAAATTGTATTAAAACATATTCATGGGCAATCCCATAAAAACTCCTTGAGTTATTTATATGGCCAAAACCATCATTAAAAATGAAACATAACATATTTTGAGACATTTTCTTGTAAAATCATTAGTTGAAAATGTATTACATTACACTATCATAATACGGTCTATTTTATAAATACAGCTGCTATAAAAATGACACAATACAAAATAAGAAATATTCAGATTTGATTCACATAGAATCAAAAATAGAAGATGAAATGTACATTATTTCATGAATGGAGAGAAACCTGAACGAAATATTAAATAAAAATTAATAATAATGATACTGGCTTTTATCGATGGTTCCATACAATTACAATCAAATGACAGAATTCAATATCTACGCATGATAAATCATCGCAGAGATTGAGTAATAATTATAGGAAACCGATTTTTTTTTTATTCAAAATATATTTTTTTGGGCTTGAAGTGAGGTTGATTGATCTCGACATAATTTGATTATACTATAGATCAAAGAGTGGGCACTAAATTCTCAGAAACGACTGAGGTTTTTGCCTTGATCTGCCTCTTGCAGTGGCATATGGCTTATGACAAAAAATTATGATAAAATATATGGAATCACAACATCGACAACAATGTTTTCGTTTTCATGCAATGAAATTTCTTAGAATTCAGAGCCCACTATTATAGAATTGTACTATAGTAGGATCAATTTATACTTTCCCTTCTAGATACAAAAAATGTGGAAATATTTGAAAGAAAGAAAGGAAACAACAAATTTTGAAGAATTAACTCTCAACAAAGATGTGTAAATCATGCAAAGAAGTAACGTTCAGACACAAACTTGAAGAAACAATCCTCTCGAAACAACTTTTTTCATATAAACATTACATTACACAAAACAAATATTTTATATGAACGCCGTTTGTATTCCAAACATTCGTAGTGGAATCGAATCAGATATCATACATAGATTCCTACACAATAAAAATAATAAAAGAAGTAAAATTTTCCCCACATGGAACACTGCCATCCTCACTGCTATATAACCGATGGTTTGCCGTGAGACACTTGCCTTATCGGCTCTTCAGTAGTAGAAAGCCGAAACTTTCCTTTTCAAACAATTAACCTCTTCTAAAAAATACCCTTTCAATTTTAATATTTTTTCATCTCTCTTTTGAAACTTTCTAGTGGCAGAGGTTTATATTCGATAGGTATCCGATTATATGATATAATTTCACTTTTTTCATTCAGAAATACTCGTTGGAATATATCATTTTCGAATTTGCTCAACCTCATTTCAGAATTTGCTAAATATGTGTTTTAAAACGAAGACTTGTCTTTCAAGGGAAGTTCTGTTCCAACTACTACAATATTTATCAGGCCAGAACAACGATTTTTTGCCGCTGTTCTACCAAAAAGCAAGCAACATGAGGTTTACATGCAATGACAGATGGCAATATTTAGTTGGCAAGGATAAAAGCATATCGGGACCGTTAATTGAATTTTCGTCGAATTCCATATAGCTGAGTATCGTCAGCGTAACAATGCATTTTTGCAAATTGCAGTGATGTATATGAAACGAATAAGAGAGGGCCCAATATTGAGCCTTGAGGAACAGCGGTTTTGATCTGAATGAAATCAGAGTATTCGTTATTTTACAAAACTGTTTGAAAAGGATTGCAAAAGTAGTTTTTTAGTAGTACTACAGCATGCATTGAAAACCCAAAATGGCAAGGAGAAGTTCATAGTATAAGCGATTAAATGTCTTAGAATGGTCCAATAATATCTGACGACGGAGTTTGTTGTTATCAATAGATCTGTACACATCATCCCCAACTTTCAGGAGTGCAGTCATACAACAACGGAAGAACAGTTGTTTGCTTCCAGATGGATGGATAGGAATTAGTCGATATGTAGTGATTGAATAAGTGAGTGATGTGTAGATAAATGTGGAGCAATTACTGTTTGTTATTTTGATCAGTTGCACAACATCAAAAAATCTGCACTGCACAAAATATGTCACTTTGAATTTAAGTAATTAATAGCAGACAGAACCAGAGCTACGAAAATAAATATTGCTAGCAGTGTTTTGAAATCATTTAAGAACTTTTTCGCCCATGAAACACTTATTTACATACAACATAATCAAATTAGTTGAAAGAGCATCTGAAAAAGCGTTGGTGCAAAGAATATACTTGGTAAATCATATATTTTGATAAACATTGATCAATGATATCCCCACAGGCAAAATATAACCGTTTTTTCATAAAACGATAGATAATTAAAAAAATAAACAGTCCATGAAAATGGCAATTTCATCTTCTACTGACGATTTATATCTCCTGCAAATGACTTCAGATATTGAGAAATATTCATGAGCAACAATTTAGGAGAGTTTCAATTGCATATCAGTTTATGGAAACATATAAACACGTGAAACGAATATATCAGAATAATCGCCAGTATGAAATCGGGATGATTAAGACTACCTCTCCCCCTATGTTCTCAAAAAATGTTTTTGAATTATCAGTGCACATTTCTCTTGGCACTCGTGCTTCATTCTCAATCTGTATTAATAATAGATCTTGTTTCCATCTGTCCGCCCTGCTTTCATGAAAGTTAACAATGCCACTTAACCTTAAATATGTATGTTTGAAATTGAAACAATGCAGGCTGTGTCTTAATAGATATGTAATTATCATTCATCTGTTTTGCATGACGAATCAGTAATAATGGATCTGCTTTTGGAATGGATTTACTTTTGTTGCCGTATTAATATTAAAATATTATATCTTGCAATATTCATAAAAATATTAATACGTCTCTCCTTGGGGTCATGCAGCCTGAAAAACAAATTATTGAGAAAAAGTTCAACATGTTGACTGAAAGTAATTTTTATGGGGAAAACAGATTTTTTTTCTTTTTTCAGTAAAAATACCCACGGGTAGGACGTCTGAAAATGAAGCATACAAGCAAAGGAAAACTACGATTATTTTATTTTATCCAATTCTGAAGACGAAGACGAATAATTGTATAATGTCTTAGCTCTTTTTTCGATAGGTTGAAGTATTAAATATAAGTTACCGATAGATGAACCATTCTTGATTGGACAAAAGTTTCCAAGTTTGGAAGAACTACAATAATCTATTTTCAGTTCAAGAATATCAGTGGCTGTTTTGAAAATATTCGCCAAAAACTATAATGGCCGAATTTCGTTTTTTGGTTCTACCACAAGCCCACGTTATAGGGGAGATCGTTGTACCTTGGGACTCCATATACCTAGGGACAACTTCATAATCATTACAAAATTTAGCCCGAGAATTGCGTCAAACGACATCTAGCGGTCATTTAAAGTAACAGTTCGATTGCGGTGCATTGTCAAATTTTTCGCGTGCGTTTTTTTTTCATATGCGTAATAACTGTTGTGTTTCCTGAAAATTTTCAATGATATGAGCATAATTAGATGACAACTACATTTGTATCAACTGATTTAGCAGTTAAATATTGGAATTCCGGTTGAAAAAACTCAACCACACTTTTTTGCAAAACAAACGAAATTTCTACCTTGGGACAGTGATATTTTTTTACCTTGAGACTGTCCCTAGGTACAAGCATTTGATATTTTCTATAGCCATTTCTAGTTTACTTATAATTATTCTTTCTACTGTTATTTCAGATGTCTCGGAGTAAAAATAACGTTACTGGACTCCAACCAATTGCAGAAAATTTTAAAAGTGCCATTAAGAAGGTTATTGAAAAACGATGTTCCATCCGAAAACCTGCCGAAGAGTTTAAGGTTCCAAAATCTTTAATAGGTCGTTATGTAAAGCTGAATAAAGAAAACGAAACTACAACTGTCATTTATAAACCCAATAATGCTGTGAAAAGAGTCTTCAATGATGAAGAGGAAGAGCAATTAGTCGAGTATTATTTAACAGAATTCATATTTAATTATGGCATACCTAAAGAGCAATTCTTGAAACTAGCATATCAGTACGCAGTAGCTTTGAAGAAAACGTATCCAAGTACTTGGGATATAAATGAGCAAGCTGGCAAGGCTTTTTATGAATATTTTATTGAACGGTATCAAAATTTGAGCCTGCGAAAACCCAAAGCTTCCAGTCTTGGCCGTGCCACAACTTTTAACAACGCTAATCTCAATGAATTTTTTGAAAAATACAAAAGCTTGCTGATGAAATATAATTTATAAGTGGGAACATTTATAATGTTGACGAATCCGGCTGTCTACCGTGCACATGCCGTTTAAAATTTTTGCACCAAAAGAATCAAAACAAATGGGAACTGTGACATCAGCAAGAGGTAATAATGTCACAATTATTGCTTCCGTTAATGCCCGTGGCAATTCGGTACCCTCTTGCATTGCTATTTCCGCGAGTTTACTTTAAGAGCCATGACTAATGGTGCTCCTCCGGAGACGCTGGGACTTGCTAATGTCAGTGGATGGTCTAACTCCGAGGAATTTGAAGACTTTTTAAAGCATTTTATAAAATATGTAAGGCCTAGTAAAGACAATAGAGTGCTGCTGATCATGGATAAACACGAGAGTCAGCTGTCGATACAAATAATAGAGTTGGCTAAAGAAAATTGTATAGTGATGTTTACATTCCCTCCCCACATAAGTCACAAGTTACAACCTTGTAATGAGTGGCTTATGGCAGTATCCAAGAACGTCATAACAATATATAATATCGCTCAATGCTTTGGAAATGCTTACCCATTAGCTTTCACGCCATCAAATATCCAAAATGGGTTTAAAGTTACTGGATTATGGCCATTTAATGATGAAATTTTCGACGAAGAAGAGTTTTTGAGCTCATTTGTAACTGAAAGGCCCCTGGTAAATGATGACACCATAGGAAGACACCAAACGTGGTTGGATTTCAAGAAAATGTAGATTTACCTGGACAATCGGACCCTCACATTGTTGAACATCAAACATATATTATTCAGTCCAACACAGAATTACCAGCAGCACCTATTGTAACATAAACAGAAACAAGCGATAATATTATGTCACCACAAGTTATTCGCCCTTTTCTAAAGCCCCACATAGAAAAAATAAAACTACTCGAAACAGGAAAGGTAAAACAAGAGTCTTAACCGATAATCCTGAAAAACTGGAAATGGAGCAGTTGGCTGCAAAGAAAAGGAAAAATGCATTACAGAAAAGTATGAATACTGTAAAAAACAATTTTTCAAGAATAAAATTGAATATTCTAGTTCAGAGGAGGTCACTAATGTGATTTTAGAAAGAGACGACGATCCATGTGATGATGATCAAGAGGAATATAATTGTGTCGGATGTGAAGAAAATTATTTTGTTAACTCACGTAAAGAAGACTGGATTCAATATGTTACTTGTCACTTTTGGGTGCACGAAGATTGCACCAGTTTTGATAATTATTATCAGAAATGTGGTCCAAAGTCCAAAAACTAGGATATATTTTATCGTTCTGTCTCGATCTTCTTCAGTACGAAAATTGATTGTTAATTAGTGGTAATAACCAAAGTTCCAAAGCATAACTGTTATGATCTTAAACTAAATTATGGTATATGTGAAATCTTTATTCTTACTAATTTTTGAGAGAAAGTGATTGTAAATAAATGCTATCAAAAAAACTAGGCTTTTTATTACTCATGCTTTATTAGAGTTCATTTTTCAGTTGTCAGTCTTTTATCTGACAGATAAACATATATGGGTCATATTTGTCACAATGTATTATGTTTATTGAATTTCAATAACAATCCTAAAGATATTTATCCCGAGGTACAAATATCGGTGTGTCAAAATACAATTCTTACTTTGTACTTTGGGACTTAAAACTCAATCAGTTTTTTTGTATTTTCTAAAAAATGAATCATCGTGTGTATTTTCCTAGCATTGGAATATTTCGATAATCTCAAGTCAGTTTTGGCTCAGTTTTGTTCTTGTTCCGAGAGGTAAATATTTTTACCTCAAAAAAGAGTGATGAGGGGTGAAGCTGAAGAAGCTTTCCTAATGGAAATCAGTGATTTTTGGAAACAGTTAATAATCCTCACAGTCTTCTATTAAGAATCCCTTCAGGTACAATCGTCTCGAATACCTATTAAATGAAGAAAAGTATTTCAAAACCATGAAGGCTTTTATTGTTTACAATGGAATTGAAACAAACAAATATATTTACTGCCATCTAGAATGAGCATTTTATAACTTATTGATACATTTCAGTACCTGTAATGTACAGTGATAGATCTGTGTCATAAAGAGACGCCTCTGTGCCATATCTAACAGTCCGTAAATTTTTATTCTTTGCTATACATTCCTTCTAATATTTTTTAAATGGTACTCAACTCGGCTTGTTGAGCTTTCTTGAATATATTATCTCTGAAAAGTATGTCTTCAGAAGGCAATTTGCAATTTTTGTTTATTTATTTATTTCATATTTTGTATCCAAACAGACCAACTGATCTAATTACATGGATAAAATATATACAATATTCAACGTAACATAATATTAATATCATCATCAAAACATGAATTGAATATAATTTCAGCTCATATATACATCATTGTAGGGGATCAAACAAAAAAATATATATACAGGGCTTCTCAACTATATATATTACCATCTGTTATGATTAAATGATATGGTTTCTACAGTGACACATTCAATAGATGATTTAGAATGACACGCTGAAAGGTACTTCGTGGTAATGCCTAACCTACGTTGATGAGTGAATTGATAGTGTTGGCATGGCTACAAATGGATTCCTAATACGTTATATCCAAAGGTACATTGAGCATAGCAGACGAACGAATACGACGAGCAGGCACATGAAATGGTATCCATAAGATAACATCGATGGTGACTTCATTTTATTATTTATCTTATATAAAGACTTCTCGTGTCACAGTGTTAGTTGACATACTCATCGGTAATTGCTCATCAAATTTTATATGTATATTCGGTAGGTCTGAAAATAGATTTGCATTCATTTTTCATACCCCTTATTTATGAAAGTGTTTCATTCCAAACTTTTCATTATTTCTAGACAAACTTGTTTGTTTTTATTATTTTATGATGTGGCATTGAAAAATACGTACAAATCTCAATTTTCACCCTTCCATCACCAACTCTTATTTTTTTATAGCCAGTTCAGTAATTCAATCATTTTTAACCACGATCTTGGATCAGTTATTCTCGCCAGGCGTCTACAGGTGTCACTTCTCACTCAGTGAACGGTACGGATTAGAGATGAGAACGAAGCCAGACTCCTGAGTCTCTCATACACTATCATGGTTCATCCATCGAGCGTAGATACAGTTTGCGATGTTACCAAGCTGTGAATTATCCAACAGAGTTTCTGAAATTATTGAATTAGCCAGGCATGCCACCGCATAATTTACTGCGCTAGGTTGGACCGTTCTGTAATTTGAATACACCACGGCTAAGCAACTGCACGCGATTAGTCAATCCCTAATATACCTACAGATGTGCTAATTTATTTCGAATGTTTATAATTTTTAATTAGATTGGCATTTGCAATAACTATTAATGAATCCTAAGACAAACCAATGTCCATTAGTAGCTTGGATTTGGGCACAACCTATTTTTCACACGGACAATTATACGTGGAATGCTCTGTTTGTTTGTGTTAGCTGAACATGAACTAACGAAAAATATTGTACACCCCACAGCATTAAGGGATTAAGATTATTTATAAATGTTATTGTTCTGAAAAAAATAATTCATGTGGCAAAACAACCTTCACCGGGTCTGTAGTTTTTCGACCTCTTATAGAGTAGCTTCAAATCATGCATGCAATCTCTGACTTTGGTCTAACAAGGAATGAAAAATCATTTTAATAGTATTTATGTTTGTTAAAGAAGATGTTTGCCGCCTTATGAATCCTAATATAAGACTTCCCGATTCGACCATAATACCTATGGATATAATTTGAAAAAAAAATCACAATTATATGTTACTATCAAACCTTAAACTTCCAGTTGGCGCTCCATGACTTTTCTATCCATTTCTTATTGAAAAATAAAATATGTTTTTTTCTGACGAGATATTGACCCTTTTGTTAACAACTAGCTGCATTCATAAATTTTGTTACGATGTTTCTGCAATAACATATAATCTCTAACTGTTCGTACCGGTTTGAATACCTTAAGATCATCCACAAAAAGTAAACATTTCGACAACTTCAAAATGTTGTTTTTCAAATGAATGATTGAATGAATAATAAATGAATAATTTTAGATCAAACAAAATTGAAATACCTTCATATTTTTGGGAAAGGAAAATTTTGGCTTTCTACTACTCCATCTTGATACAAAAAAAGGATAAGGGAATCTTCCTAAGAAAGGAAGGAAGTAATCAATTTGCAAATAAGTAACTCTATACATGGATGTGTAGATCATGCAAAGAAGTAAGTTTCAGACACAAACTGAAAGAAAGTCCTCCTGAAACAGCTACTTTCATATAAACATTGAATTATACGAAAGAAAAAATTCTTTCGAAACAAATACTTCTATATGAACACTGAATTATACAGAAGATACTTTTC
>WOGP01009710.1:0-10617 GCA_015342065.1 Leptinotarsa undecemlineata | reverse complement strand
TTCCACGTCGAAACTGATTAGTTGATCTTCATGTGTGACTTCAATTACCCCTAGGAGTAGGAGTTCGACAAAATGCCTTGTATTCTTCACAAAAGACGATTATTTTTTCTTGTAACGGTTGTATTATGGGGAGTAAAAATCTAGAGAAGTTTTGTGTAGCCGAGTCTCTGGAGCTGATGATCGGTCTGAGCGGAACGTCCTTTTTTTTGCTTAATATAATTGTTTTTTCAGCTATTCATTTTTAATCTTGTTCTTTAATTTTTAATTCTTCTTGAATTCACAGTACAATTTTGTCATGGAGAAAAAAAAGTTTGTAAAATCTTAAACTGAACTAAAGATAATAAATACATAGCACAATAGTAATAATATGATATATATTATAAAAAAAACAATATAATGATGAAATAGTATAGAATAATTAAAGGAAATGTTTCAGGAAATAATGCGACTCAGTTCAATTTTGATGGTATTTGTGGAGCTGCTAAAGATATCAACCTGTTGATACATATTCCCATTTCTGAGCATTCGAGTGACAGCAGAGAAAAAAACCATAGTTTGTGGAGTGGAACGGTATTTTAAATGTTTCGGTACTGACTCTGGTCTGTCTGTTGACATTCAAATTAATTGAAGATAAAATATAAGCTGATATCAAAAGAACAACACCGTTTCAGAAAAGGAAATTCTACTACAACAGCTTCACTTGATTTTTACAATATCCTTGAAGGAATTGATAATGGACGATCACCCATAGGGCTCTTTTGCGATTTAAGTGGAGCTTTTGATTGTTTTCCCCATGAGGCACTGCTCAAGAAGCTCTGGCTGGGGAGCAATGCCGGTAGTACAAGGTCTTTTTTTATCACAAAAACGAGCAATACGAGATACAATGAAAACGTCAAGCAGACTCTCCTGTAGACCTCTTTTTGCAGAGTTGAATATCCTGTCATTAGTCTGCTTGTATCTACTGGAGGTGGTATGTTATATCTACAGAACCAGAAATACACTTCCGAGATATAATGATGTACACACATATCAAACTAGAGCTAGCAGCAATATCTAACCCAGACTTGACAATCTTGATCTGGTGTCAAAGGGACCAATTTCCATGGGTATAAAGGCTTACCACAAGTTGCCAGTAAATATTAGAAACGAGACCACACTATCCAGATTCCTAAGCACCATGAAAAAATATTTACAAATTAATTTGTTTTACGACCTCACTGAGTATTTTGATACGAAACAATAGTGAATTAGTGTATGTTTTTTATATTTGTAATTGTGCATATTGATTGTTAAACTATAGGTTTCTTGTTTAGGGTAAGAACTTTTTTATTGTTCATTGTGATTGAAATATTCTATACCCAATAGGGTCTCTGAATGAAATATATGATTGATTGATATGGTGAATTCAAAATAATGTTGGTTTTAACATTTACGTAGTAGAGTGAGGATATTTTAATGAATTGACGGGTTTGCGTGATTTTTAGGTCGCATTTAGTTACGTTTTGACCATTTAAAGAACATCGAACTAAAAGGTGATTTTTTTTTAAATAAGCTCAAAACAATAACGATCGAAAAATACTAGCATTATTGTGAAAAAAGCGTGGGCGCTAGATGTACAAAAAATATGTCACAAAGCGCCCACGCTTTTTTCACAATAATACTAGTATTTTTCGATCGATGTTTTACGTTTAGGTATTTATAAAAAATATTTTTAACATTTTACTTCGATGTTCTTCAAAAGCGTGTTTTTTTAAAACTATATTCATTTTTAACATTTTACTTCGATGTTCTTTAAAAGCGTGTTTTTTTAAAACTATATTCATTTTTAACTTTTTAGTTCGATGTTCTTCAAAAGTGTTTTTTAGTTTTTTTAAACTATATTTATTTATTTTGATTTTCTTTTGAACAACCTGTCAAGGAGGTTACGTACAGCGCCCGCGAATAGATCAAGCCGAGAATGCCGATAATTCTGTTAATACAGATCCCGAGCTTAAAAGTTACAAACAAACATACATACATACCGGTGAAGCTAATATAAAGCGTGTAATAAAAAATAGAGTACAAGAGAATCACAAAGTATCTTTAATATAAAAAGGCAAAAAATGTATAAACATAAATTAGTTTTAAATTCAGATAGGATGTTCGTATAATAATTTATTAACACGTTTTTTGAATCTCTATTCATTATCCATCATTACACACAGGTTTTTTTCGTATTTCAAAATAATGAGTTTTTAAAGGACGGAGTCCTTCTCGGCATCCTGACTAAACATTAGGTAACAACAAATGTTATCAATATATTCCTTTATCTGAATTTTAGTAGCTCTTTCCGAAATTTTTGACAATGTAGGTAGTGTTAATGCTTCTCAGATCTTTCATGTTAGTTGGATTTTTCTTTGGGTGATATCCGCTTTATCTCACTTTTGCATCATAATTTTGAGAAGTTCTGTGAACGATATAGATTTATTTATGGCACTGCCTATTTTTACAAAATAATCGACAAATTCAAACATACACGGAATAAAAATATTTGTTGAATGAATGAAAATTCACTTCATTTAAAGAAATAAATGTGTCATATATGCACGACAAAATATTTTGTTGATGGAAGTACATATAATATGTACTATAACTATCCGATGAGTGTCCGAAAAAAGAAAGGCAAAAATAAGCCAATCAATACAATATTTTCTGTCTTTTTGAATGATTCCAAAGAATTGAATAGTTATCAATTCACCTTGAGTTTGCAAGTCTCAATATTCTACCTTAAGATTCATCCTGGCCATAGTTGGTATGATGAAAGGGTACTTTGAAGATTTCTGTATTTCTTGTTCTCTTTTGATTAATATTTGTAGTTAAAAGTTCAACAAGTTAATGCTACTATTGATTATTTTGCGAATTAGTGTAAGATTTGATTCTAATCTTCTATGAGCCAGAGTATTCAAGTTAAGGATGTTCAATTTAGTTTTATAGTTATATTTACCTTTGTCTTTCTACATTATGTATTATTAAATGGCGAATAAACATTATCATTATAAATTTTTATAGCTCTATGACTTCAGCAGTTGCCTGATACTTCTTGAAGAATGTCGGAAGTATTTCATAAATTTGGTACATTCTTAGTTACCAGAAGTAATTTGGGTAAGTGTTTATAGGGATATTGGAACCTAAAGAATACACAGAGTCCAAGATAAAGAGGGCCAATAAGGGAAAATCGTAAACTAAGAAATACAACATTGTTTAAGTTAAAATTATAACTCATTTAAATGACTTTTTGAAATTCATCAAATTCCAATTTTCCGGTCCATTTGAAAAAGTAAAATTGGTGACGGATTATCAAAGATGAAATTATGGATTGAAAATCCTGCAGAAGCCCTTTCAAACAGCTTAAAAAAAAGGTATTGAGAGTGTTTGTTTTTTTTTTAAATCTTTGAATATAGCAAGAAAAACATCAAAACAAAATTAGCTAATTTTGGTACTTTTCGAATACCTCTGGATATAATCAGAATTTACTAATTTTAAAACATTACTTAAATGAGGTCTAAAATGGGTAACTTTTCCCTAATTCATCCAACTTTGTATCTCTCAAGGTTTCCGACTTTCCCATGCTAGCCCTACTTACCTTAGATAGACACAAGAAGTATTTTCAGTAGATGTTTATTGGACTTAGAAAACTACCTATTTCACTCCAGTTAAAATATCTTAAAATTTCAATTATTCTTCTGTTTTGAACTTTCCATTGTAATACGGTATATTGTCTACTACCACACGCCAATCTGTAGCATAACAAACAGTTGCTGCTGCTGTTGCTCCAAAGACTATAGCAGATCCAACCCTATACAGAAAAGATTGATATATTACATAATTTTAATAGTAGAACTGAATATATTACGAACCACTGTGATGCAATTTCCAGGTGTTTTTTACCAATTACTTTCAATGGACCTGGTAATGATAATTTTGAAGCTGCTCCTACAACAGACATTTCTTTAATTTTTTTATTCTGAAAATTAATGTAATGAAATTCCACTTTCAATAGTTTCAATGAAAGAATGTCGTATATTTTCCCTCTCTCTCTCTCTAATTTTGTTGGACGTTGCTTCCCACCCGGGCGCATTTGTCCAGGCTCCTCCTATCAAAGATTACAGATCTTTTTTGTTTTTACGGTGAAAACAACTCAACTTTTTTATTGTCGCCTTTTGCTCGGAAGAACTTTTGATTTTTTCACATATATTTTTTTGAGTCGCTCCTTTTCGGGACACCTTCGGGTTTTTAAATTCACATACATGATACATGGCCCCCTTTCCGGAACTCTGGATTAAACTGATTAATCTTCCTCTTGAAGATGATCACTTGGTTATCGAAACACGTGTTAAAATAACGATTTGGTGTTGAGAAAACACTCCAGTGATATTCATTACTTCACCAAAGGTTCCAAACAGTGCATCACAAATAAAATAAACATTCTTTGTGAAAAGTATTATTAGTGTTATAAAGAAAGAGCACTATTATTCACGCCGGTTGGAGGCCAGGTGGGCCGGATGACCACGTGAGAGTGTTACAGTGGACTACGTAACTCCTATCCCCATTTACGCCGGTTGGAGGCCGTGGTGGACCACGTGGCAGTGGCGTAGCGTAGGTATCGGCTGCCCGGGGCGAAAGACAATTCGCCCTCATAATTAGGTATTTCAATTTAATGTATACTATACATATAATATATTTCTATATAATTCTAGAGAACTTTTCGGAGAGAATAGTTATCATTATTTTGCATTATATAAGTAGATTTTAAATAAGAAAGTTTATTTGTTCTACAATAACGTTTATTAATACAAAAATTCTTACTTCAACCATTGATATAACAGATACGTAGGTATTATTTATTCGACATGATTAAATAATTAGCGTACTGAATGTAAAACGAAAATCAATTTTTAATTAGAAGTAGGATGATACTATTGAGTAATATTTATATCTTTTTGAAGAATAATATAGAAAGGTACTTGTTAAAGTTGAAAACAAAACAAAAGGCTATGATTAAAAATTTAAACGTCTACTTTCTTTAGGAGCAAAGTCTTTTATTGCACCGTCTATAGCATCAAACACCTCTTGTTTAATAGACAAGATAGCCAAATTTGTTAGTCTCAGAGTACTCTTTGTCGACCTTAAATAATTTTTAATCAATTTCGAAAAACTTCTCTCACAGCTGGCATCGCTTATGGCAACTGTGAAAAGTATTCGCAGCATGATTAAAATATTGAGCAGAGTGTTTTCCAGCTTATATTTTACAATTAACTTCAATCATTCAAGTGAGTTTGCAATAATTACGTTATTTTCGTTTATGTTTTTGAAGGTCCAATTTACTGTGATGATTTATGTCTAATGTAGAATCTGACGTCTCAGGAACAACACTTTTCACACATATAAGTAGAGCTCTAATAATGTTCTAATAATTTCCAACTTAGTTCTTCTCTTATCATGGTAAGATGCCCCACTTTCTTTTACTCTTTTCATTTTTGATGCTAAAATTAAAAAAATAGTAACGATAAGAGTTAGAGTTACAAAATAAAATATCGAACATTTCAAAAACTAGGTATATTACAGCACATCTATCTATAGGCAAAAATCTGAAAACCGTAATTGAGCAATTTCAAAAAAAGTGTACCATGATCTGAAATTCGGTTTTCATTTCTTGGGTGTGTATTTTTTAATTTTGATTCTAGATAATAGCCAATAGAGTATATTTTCGTGAGCGTAAAATAAGTCACAAACGGAGGTCCCATATTGCTACCTTCTTGTAGTTTTAAATTATTTAAAAATTAGCTATCGTACTTAGCTCAACTTTTTAGTATCAAATACTATAAAATTATGCAATTATTAACAATAACGATAGTCAAATAAAAAAGATTTCTAATAGTGCAAAAAAGAGCGGTCACAAAATGGAATGTTCCGGTTGGCTGAATTTTAATTTACGATTTCAATTTCTATTTATTTTTAAAATAAAATAATAACATTGATACTTATAACTGACAAACTCGAATTTTACGAAGTCAACTGTATTTATAAACCATTCCCAATACACTATTTTTTTGGAAATCATAGTTTTTCTGACCCTAGTTGGGAAGGGGACAGGTAAATTCGATGGTAACATCATAACGATAATTTATAAATGTATTTGAGATAGTTTATTTTCACAAAAATCAGTTATATTCTACTTTAAGTAATTCAATGCCCAAAAAATAAATCAACAAAGACGAAAGACAAGGCAGAAACCGAAGGTACACTTTTTTTGAAATTACTCAAATATTTGTTCAGAATCCTGGGTATGCGAGTGTAAAACTCATATGGCCGGATTTTAATAAATCAAAGCTTGAACAACGTATCAGACATTCCATTCAATTACATAAATAAAATATTTAACACTCACACAGTTGAATGTAGGTATACGTAGATGAAAATTTAAATTTTCACTAAGTTATCCAATAAATTCATGACCACTACACGTACTCATTTTCACAAAAATCATAGTTACGAAACAATGTGAAATAAACAATTGAAGATTCACGAATAAAACTTTCTTTGAATTGTCAAATTATCACGTATTTTCTTAAAGGGACGCAATAAACAAAATTGAACTTAATAAATATGTAATAGAAGTCAGCATCCCTGATCAAAGGTCATAAACAATCTAAGTACCAAATGAAATATGGGAAATCTTCGCAAGTCAGTATAGACGGTGTTATCATTCGCTACAAAATATCATTCAAAGAAAAGGGATTCCCCGCATTTGTCACAGAATAAGTAATGAAAAATTCCGTGCTCTTTTCAATCGGTCTGAATTTATAATTACGTTAACATATGAAATGGTTCAAATATTAAAAAAAAAAATTTTATTGTTTACTGTGAAATTTTGCCGCCCCTAAAAAGTGCCGCCCGGGGCAGGCCGCACCTCCCGCCTCCACTACGCTTCGCCACTGGTACGTGGGGACTGTATTTTATTAATCATGTGTGTTAAATTATGTATAAAAAGTCATAAAGTCTCCCGAGCAGGAGGCGAGTCAACAAAAAATATTAGGTGTTTTTATAAAAAAAAAGTTTTGATAAAAAGATGGTGGAAGCTTTGCTTCGAGCAAGAAAGTTGCGTCCCCCCCACCCTCAA
Source organism: Leptinotarsa undecemlineata (assembly GCA_015342065.1). Classification (NCBI taxonomy): domain Eukaryota; kingdom Metazoa; phylum Arthropoda; class Insecta; order Coleoptera; family Chrysomelidae; genus Leptinotarsa; species Leptinotarsa undecemlineata. Next base: position 3,458 of record WOGP01009710.1, on the reverse strand, counting down.
AGTTTCTATTATAGTTATCTCTATTCATTACATTCGCCAAGCGATTCTTTCCATCCAGAAAGTCATAAATTAGCAGCCTACAACTCAATGTTGCACAAAGCATTCTCACTGTCTTTGTCTGTAGACAATCTAGTTAGGGAAATTGATACAATTACACAGATAGGTCATAATAATGGTTTCAACGCAGATACTATCCAGAAGTTGATCAGGAAACAAAGCCGGAAATTCACTTACAGATTAATATATCCTCAGATCAAACAACCAGAAATTATCGCAGGTTTCTGCAGAAAAAACAATGTGGAACTAGCATTCAGACCACATGTCAGGTTATCTCATTTCCTTATCAATGTCAAAGATAAGGTCGATAAGTTGGAAAAATCTGGAGTTTATAAGCTTAAGTGTCCGGAGTGTAATAGTGTTCATGTGGGACAATGCGGACGAAATTTCCAAAAACGGTATGCTGAATATAAAAGGTCTTTCAGACTAAGAAAAAATTATTCGACGTTTTCAAACCATTACTTGGCATGCAACCACAAGTTTCCAAATCTAAACGATACGGAAATTCAGCACTATGCAAGGAAGGGTTGCATACTCAATTATTTAGAATCCTTGGAAATTTACAAGCATAAACATTTCGGTTGCAACCTGTTAAAATTATCAAATCGATTGAATTTACTCTCCGGTTTTTGAATTGTGCGGATGTGCATCAGCATTGTGAACTGTAAGTTAAGGTACCAAATCAATTACCTGAATGGTATATATTGGAGAATGTAATGTATCATTGTTAGTTTATTGTATAAGTTTGAAAATATCCATATAGGTCGAAATTGCAGTAACGTTAGTTACTATTAAAAGTGGTAAAAACATAGAAATTTTCATTTCTATTTTCATTATGATATCCTACCACGTAGCGGCTACATCCATCAATTTAGAGCACAGAGTCATAGTGCGTAGGGGCCGCGCCGCCGTAAACGCTGCAAGAACAGGAACACTGATCAGGGATGACCCCAAATTCCAAGAGAGGGACAAACACAGGATGACAACGAAGCAGAACCAAAGACCACCCCTGAGAGTCGCTGTCAGGCGGCTCCGGTAAGTATAATTTTCGAACAGATATCTAACACACTTTCTTTCCAGGTCCAACGAGAAGCTCTCAACCGCGATCTCTTTTATTAAAATAATACCCTCCGGTTAGATTTTGGGGACCCCATGCAAAAATTCAGTTAGGAAAATCAAGATAAAACAATATAACAGATAAGAAAATAAAAGCACGCTGACTTTCGACCAAAGAAGGTCAGATGTCAATCTTGCTGAAGTACCCATCAGTAAGTTGAGGACCGCTCCGGAGGAGCGGAGGTGGATGGACGAGGTAGGATGTTCTGTATACATTAATCGTGTGGAGAAGATTTCAACTCAAGTCTCTCAACCCGGGGCATAATTGCACCAAATCTGGAAACTGGTGCCGAAATTAAGAAGAATAAGAAGAAGAAATACGTAGAACCCTTAGACAAGGAAAGTAGAACCATAAATGAAAATATTGTAATATTTTGACATTGTAACCTAAAATCATTTGAGGAAGTATAGTATATTTGTAAAAATTTTGTGAAATATATTTTTCCCAAGAGTTTAAAATAATATAACAGGACAAAATGGAGGAACTTATTGAACGACATATGGAATCAATGACGGAGGAGATCAATGAAATGAGAAGAACAAAACTTTTCACCTTGGATGAAACTAGGTAAGCTATAGGTATATTGTTTGAATAAATGTTTATAGTTCTCTCATTGTAGTATTTATATCGGAGTTGACTATTTCAAACTTTTCTCGGTACACATTGGACGAACGTGAGAAAAAAGGTGGGGAGTCATTTTCACATGCTTGTCCATAAGAGCTGTACAAGGAGAAATATTGTCCTTGGAATAACGATTTGCCGTCAACGCTTCGAAGTAATTTGGATCACTTGATGTCTTCGTTAGAGGGCTCGAATTATGTTTTCACATTCGGCAAAAATTGTTTGTGATGATTCTTTTACAGTTTGTTCCCTAAGTAGTACATTGAGAGTTGTTTCAACTGAAGGAACCATCCTTTTTCATGTGCCTCCTATGTGGTGTGAAGCTAGGCTATAAACTTCAAAACGTATTCCTCTTTGTATATTAATAACTTTATCTTGTTTCAAATCTTTCACTGTTATTTTCAATTCTTCATCAGTACCTCAGAAAATTTTTTGTGATTACCCAAAATAATTTCTTTTGGTTTGCCTCTTTCAGATACCATTCTCATCACAGCCATTATAGCAAAGAATCGGTTGACAAAGAGTGGGGAACTTATAAATGTACAGCTCTCATGGACAAACATGTAAAAATGACTCTTTTTTTTCATCTTTGTCCAATGTTCACAAAGATAGGCTCAAAATAGTCAACTCCAATATATGTTAATGATTTCACTGAAGGCGTCAACCTTTGCACTGGAATTTGGCCCATGATTGAAACAATCTGCTCAGTTTGCAGACTTCAACATTTTTTGCATGAAAAAAAATGTTTTTTTCGTTAACCAGCTATCACACCCCTACGAACGACAACCCTCAGAAGTCAATACTTGTGCTGCTAAGGACTAATGAGTTCTTACCTTTAAACGTGTGATTCCTAACATGGATTGGACGATAGCAAGTGAAAATCGAGCGTTTAATGTGGGGCTTAAACCATCGACTCACACATCGGGCGATTGACTGAATGATGTTTTATGGTAGAATTATTGGTCTCTTTTTGTTCTGCGATGAAATCAACAAATATTTGAAGAACATCCATAATGTATTCGAGAAAAAATTCATTGTGAGATTGTTTTACAAAAATGCCATACGAATTTTGCTATACAATAGCTTCTTCAGGCATGTCAAGACAAGTAATATCATTGGTTGTTTGTCAATTTCGTAGGGATGCGGAAGTCATTCCCAATCAATTTTTTGTATGATTTAAGTTGGTGATGAAAGATTTTGTATACTTCTCATATTCTGATATGAAAATTAAATTCACGGGACTGTATCAATTAGTTGACGATTATACCAGAATCACCAAGGATTCATCCACATTAATCGATTATTTCACAACAAATAAGTTGTTGAAATTTGAAGTATCTCATCTTGAAAGTGTTTCAGATCATTCTAATATTTAAATATCCTTAGGTAATGTCCTTCATACTAAATCAACTTCCACTAGTATAAGTAGGAGATATTATAAATACTTTGATGAAATTAAATTCCAACTGTCTCTAATGAATACGTTATGGAATAATGATATTACTGACATTAATGAAATATCAAATTCATTCATAAATAATATTATTAGATGCTTGGACATAAGTACATACACCATTCAAAAGGAAGCATCATTTTAATAATTTTAAATTGAAAGTGTGGTTTACAGACGAAATCATGGCAGATCTAAAAAACGCGATTTTCT
>WOGP01009709.1:0-10617 GCA_015342065.1 Leptinotarsa undecemlineata | reverse complement strand
GGGCCAGATTGATGACAGTAAATCATTGGCTGTCGCGGGCCGGATTGATGACACTGGCGGGCCGGATTTGGCCCGCGGGCCGTAGTTTGGAGACCCCCAGTCTAATATATATAAAATTATTTGAAATCCCTAAGACACCTAAAAGAGAAGAATTAAACAAAGAAATATACTGCTGATGAACTTAAATCGAAAATTCAAATACGCTCCTGTATCTCTGTGTATGATAAGAGCAATTGCTAACTCGTTATCAACGATACATTATTCCAATCTCAATGGAGGCCGGAAAAAAGCAAAGCAAATCGATTTCTAGAATCTAGTGGGAGTAAATACTTTTATTTTCACTCCGTACCTCGTACAATGAACAACTTAGTCTTGGTTCAACAAACAAAACTTTTAAAGAGAAAATGAACTTCGCTAACTTTTCTTCTCAAAAAAACTTCAGAAATTATTTCACAGAGTTTCAGCACCGATGAATATTCTAAAGAAATACCGCTATGAGTGAGTATCTCAATATAATTTCATGTCCAGTATATATCAGGGAGTATCCGGCAATATTCGGAATGCTTGTTTTTATCAAAATAGTTTTTTAAGATATTATTGGGATTTCTATTTCTCTGTACAAAGATAGAGAAACTTGCAACAAAAGAAAATTTGGTTACTTTTCAAGAAATACATGTCGAATATATCAAAAGCTTCCGAGAATTTTGGTGATTCGATAGTTAATAACTATAATAGTGATAATAATAAATAATTATAACTTGCACTTGCTATCAGCATGTCGAGCATATGCGCTTTTGGCCAATATCCAATGACATAACGCGGCCCTAAGAGTGTTATATTATCATCTACGGTACTCTGACGGTATCGACGAGACACCGGTGTTGCCGTACGCTCCGGGGGATATTGAATCCGTTGTGGGTAACGATAAGTGCCGAATTTATTGAAACCATTCGTTCCTCACCATCAGGCTCATACAAGCTAATAAGCCTGATGTAGTCCTTCTCGATCACCAGAGCAAAATGATATTTGTCGTAGAGTTTTCAGCTCCTGTCGAGACGAATATCGTCAGAAAAGAGGAGGAAAAACGGATAAAATATCGATATTTTCTCTTCGAACTCCGCAGGCTTTATCCAGATCACTCTGTCAAGATGGTTGTTCTAATTATTGGAGTCCTTGGTGGAATGATGCCCTCCCTACTCTCGAATCTCAAAATCATACCGGCTTGCCGCAATAGGACAGAAATCTTAGCCAGTCAGATGCAGAAGGCTGTCATTCTTGGCTCACTGCGCTTGCTCAGGGCACATGATTCTCGGACCCAATGATCACTTGCCCCACGGTGTGGGGCATTGTTTATAAAGAAGAAGTAGATACAAAAATCAATGAAAGGGCGAAGTTCAGCCGAGACTGTTTCACAACTTAATCTAGGTTATAGCATGTATTATATAGAAATATAAAGATAATTACCTAGTGTACATTGGTAAGTAAGTAGTTCATGAACCTTTGTGAAACTAAGAAAATAACAAAGATTATAAATTCCAAAGTGAATATTAAAAATCTATTTAGCTTAAATAAGGTAAAATATACAGCAAAACATACTCAAAAGTCAGATAAAGGGAAAACCATATGAACAAGGCATAACATGAATATATTATCTATCCAGAAGACTTTAGATATGTTTTCAACTTTTTCTTGAAATTATATTCGGAATAGTGTCTAAATTAACTGGGCAGAGAGTTATATTGTTTGATAGAGTTGTAAATAAAACTACGAGAAAAGCAGGCTGTCGAGTGTTTTGGAATAATGAAAGAGTGATGGTTTCGTGTCCTCGAATTGTTCTGAGATTTGAAAGTTTTATATCTTTCATAAATATAATTTGGCTTTTTGTAAATGAGTAATGTATATGTATTGACGAGTAGGTGGAACTGCCAGATTTTAGCAATCGGTAACCAACGTGACTCCTCGAACTTGGGGGATATATGGTCGAATTTTCTTACATCATGAGAAAGACGAATGCAATTGTTTTGTATATTTTATAAGCGATTCACATCAATTTGTATCAAATCAGGCCTGTAGATTATATCGCAATATGCTAATCTAGAAAATATGAGGGCTTCGCAAAGTTTCAACTTCAATTTGGAAGCCATAATATCTCTACTTTGACAAAGTTTACGTAAGATATTGTTCAAGATACGACAAAGTGAATTTATATGTTTGTGAAATCTCAGATCAGCATCTAGTCACAACCCAAGTTCTTGCTTTCTGTATCTGTATCTGTAAAGTAGGGAGGGTGAGTGTAAGCCCACGCACTTAGGCCATATGTGATCCATTTGCTTTCTGTAATTATTTGTAGTAAGTCTTGTACAAGTTGGATTTCAAGTCTTCCTTCAATTTCCCACCTTTGTGTTTCGGGCCAGAAAGTATCAGCTGAGATTTTTTAGAATTTAATTTCAGGTTATGGGCTATAGATAGATCCAGTGAGTTTTGTAGATTGCTGTTAATTTTTTCCATTGCCACCTGCCAGTTACTTGGAGGAAATCGATAATATAACTGAGTGTCATCTGCATAATAATGAACTGTGCAATGATCAATTATTTTATGAAAGTCAGATATATATAGAGAAAAAGAAAGGGGCCAAGTATAGAGCCCTGAAGTACTCCATAGTCAACAGGTAAAGCATTAGAACACTTTCCATCCAGTCCGATTTCTGAGGTAAATTTTCAATAGATCTACAGTCCCTTCACTGAATCCGAAAAATGATATTTTCCTACACATAATATTGCTTTACTGTAGTCCAAGAGTACTATGTCAGTTACTTCATTATTATCAGCTGCTTTGTATAAATCTTGGGTGATGCTGAAAAGAGCAGTGGTGGTGATATAGAATGTAAGAAATCCAGATATGTCTTTTTTATGACAATGTAGTGGTAGTGAAGAAAAATCCTTAAAAAACTCGGAAAAGTGGCTGATCAAAAGAGGCTATTCATGCTGGAAGTACATGCGTTCTAAAACATGATTTCAAAAATTTCCTTCCGCAAAGACACTATCCTCTACGTCAGAGAGTCTGTAAAAATGGTAATTTGAGACTTAATGAGTTGAATCGCAAAGAGATGGGCAGTTATAAGCCCCAGGGTATAGAATCAAGCAGGCTGTCGGTCGAACACTTTCCAAGAAAACATCTGCGAAAAAAAATTCCTAACTTCAATCTTCCAGATTATTGAAGTTGTGAAATTCAGATCTCTAATCAGACGGATTTCTAGTAGCGGATTTCCACATATGTAAGAAATATTTCAAAGGTCTAATTTGAGTATTATAAAGCATTTATGGTTTCTGTAGAATGTTTCTAATTTGAAAAGGTGTTTCTGAGAAGTTGCCTTTGTCATATCAGTAAAGATATATGGGTATGAGCTGAATACTGATGAATTAAAACGATTTGGCAAGCCATAAAATCGGATCTTAATTACTGAAACTTTATATTGGAATATAACAACTTTTTAAATAATAAGCTTTTATATTTGTGATTTTTTTCCTACTTCAAAAGTTTTCTTTTCTCCATATATTACCACAGTTTTTCCATAAAGCTCACTAAACATATGAACAAGCTACTGGCTTATTAAATCCCCCAAAATACCGTATCACCATATAACTTCAATTGAAAATCATCGTTCAAAATTGTCAAACTGGACGCCAGATATCAAAATATTCCACAAATGTCAAAAGCCAAATTGTCAAAAATATTAATTTCTAAAATATTTTATTTTCCAAATTTATAGCCTCGGTGTACCGCACTGTAATGAAAGTTCATTTACCTAAATATAGTTATGATATTCGGCAATTAGCGATAATGCAATAATGCTGATTGGAACTATTAGACTTCGACCTAAAATCGGGAACAAGAGTGTGAAGGCATTTCAGTTCAGTTCAGTTGTAAATCCTACCATCTGAGTTAACCCCCCAACTCGGGAGCCATTTGGACTGCGACAATAAGTTGGCTGGATTAAAAAAAAAACTTTACTTTACTAAACTTTTAGCACAATCCTGAACATTCGTAGAAAACGATACTCACAACTAACGGGTTATTGGCAATACTTGTTAATGAAATCAACTATATCAATTGCAAAAAACATGACGTTACGGGATGTCTGGCAGATGGAAAACATTAATAGTAATATTTTTTGACCCCTGTGATGATTGTTGGATACTGAAATATCTATAAAACTTTTTATTGTGGCTTTAATATACTGGTAAACTCAAGAATCTTTGCTAGTTATTGTGATGTATTACTAAAGATCTTAAATTAAAAATATTAATAATAAATGTTTCAATATAAAGTCCACCATCATTAGAAAATTAATTGATTATTTGACGTTCCTGTTAATAACAAATAAAATAACATTTGTGCGCTACTCGTTATCAGCTGATTTTGAAATACGATTTCATCATTCTTTATGATATTTATTTTTCAAGCAAGTGTTTTAGTGCATTTTTTTCATGAGAATGGAATTGAAATTAATTAATAAACATTTTAACAATATTATATGTTATAAAAATTGTATGAAGTTTAATTTACCCAGAAAGTAGATTTTACATTTAGTGACAGTTTGATTATTAGGATATGAAAATATAATTAACTAACTGATGATTTGATAGTGTGGATAGTGTGTTAGACATATTTTATTTTTAATTATTTAAAAAAATCATTCATTCGGTAAAAAAACAGGTTATGTTCTCATAACTCACTGTTTCGAAAGAGATAGCGTATTGCCGAACCAGTGGGAAGATAATTGCACAATCGCTGGCGCATGGCGACACGTCGTCACGGCATACGTCGCTACGCCAGCAATAGATTTTACGTGCAGCTATAGATGTTTCACATCAAAAGTGTTTTGAATGGAAACCAGTAGGCCTTTTTGAAAAAAATATTGATTGAAAAATAGTACATATATCACCCTTTCCCAAAAATAATTGTTACTCTTTATCTCAGTCGAAATCTGGCAAGCATAAGTCAATCTTAATTTTATGAAATAAATCGAAATAGGGAATGTTCTGACCACGTTTCAGTCACGCCCTTCGTTGAAATAACAAACAGAACTTATCCGAACGTATGTATATTATATGTATAAAGGTAACCTGACATACCCCTGCACAGATTTCTCAAAGCATATATTCGAGTAGCTTCACTTAGTTTCGATCAACTTTGTATGTGTGTGCATACAGTTGTATAGCCAGATGCTCAAAGAACAACTTTGTAACTAGCAACTCTGTTGATTGTTCTCTGTTAACATCGTAGTTTGCTTGATTTTAATCGTCTCTAAGTATAACGTACTCATCTCAACGTTGATTTGTTGAAGCATCTTCTATTATATTAGCTCTGTTATAGCGCAGTTCGACTTGTTAAACTTTGATCTGCGAAATTAATTTTCAGTTGGGTGTTGCAGTAGTAGAATTCGCTCAATTTTTGGACCATCCAACTGGGATGCTCGTAGTAAAGTTCTCGAAAACGTGAAGTGAGTTTGACAATGAGATACAAAACAAGGATATTGTATTTGTCAGTTTATTTCCTCGAGGGTTCAGTTGTAGACAACCAAATGTGTGAGGAATCATGAAATATATTAAATGTATATGATTCCTACAGAAGAAAAGACAAAATACTGGCGTTAACAACATATTGGAGGTTGATCCTATGGAAATAAGATAACATCTGACCTATTTCACTCATTTTTAGTTTTCATTTAGTGTTTATTGATATTCTGACGTTTCCATCAAGCGATGTGAAATTAACAATGAATTTATTAACAAGAGATTGAAATATTTACTATAAAAACACAAGCACTACAGGAAACTCCTTAAGATGCTCCAAGAGCAGTGCCTGTGCGAAAATAGCGATTCACGTTGGATATACGTCGCTGGAGATTAAATTCATTTGGAAACATGTTCTCAGGAAGTTTATTCCACATAAACCCAGTTCTCCAAATGAAAAAGATCCTAAACATTGAAGTTCGAGGTGTACTGAGTTGAACCTCGAAACGATGACCAGCCACAGTCCGTTGCATATTTCTGATATGTACTGCTCTTTGTGGAATCAAATGTGCCAAGTCTCTTGAACACCTATATGAAAGTTTATATAAAACAGAGAAAAACGTTTCTTCTATGTTTCAGACTATAAAGGTAGCAAATTTTCTTATGCAAACGATGAAAGCATATTCCCTTCGAAAATGGAAGTCAAAAAAACAACGATATCGTGGTATAACAACTCTCTCAAAGAAATGATGAAGAAATTGTTGGCGCTGAAATCCATCTGTAATATTAGGCGGTTCAATCGCCACTGGATAATCTATAAACATTTCACATCTGAAGAAATAATTAACATCTGCCAAATATAACAGTTCAAAAGTCTGTTGGCGAGTTGTAAACTACGAGAGTAACAAGAATGGGCTCAATAAGGCCTCAATCAATCAGAAAAGGATAGGACCTCTAATGACTACCACCGTTTACAGAGCTTAATAACTTAATTCCAATTCATAAGAAAGGTACAATCACTCATTGATAACTATCGCCTGATATTGATAATCTGTACGTTTTTGAAGATTCTCGAAAAATATCAAACAGAGGTGGGAAACTTATTTTGAGACGAATAACTACTTCGAAGATTCTCAATTGGTTTTTCCAAAAAACAACTTGACAACTCGTGAGTGTTTTGGGAGACATAGTGGAGGCATTTGTCAAACGGCATCCATACATCGGTATGTGATTTGTTGAAAGCCTTCGACTGTGTCTCTCATATGATATCCTTTTTCAGAAGCTGAGTTATTTTAGACTGAGAGGAGTTGCTCTACACATTCTTGAAACTTACTCTTATGACACCACAATTCCGATCATTTCAACAGTGAATACTATCATCTTCAGGGAGAAAAGTTGAGGTTGGAACGCAATGATGTTATAAAACAATCGGAAGAACATATTGAAAGTATGTGTTTATAAAGATGATTGATTTGACAATACAAGTCAGGGGATACATAACACTAAAATAGATGTCAACACAACTTTTATATTGTAGTAGTAATGGCCGGCACATCCACAATATGTGTCATCGGAATTCAAGTCAGGTCGTATTTGACTTGATTGTGTATCTGTGTATGTTTGTGAGTCAAAAGTTTTGTCATTGAACTAACTTTTGTAATAATAAAAATGCTGAGAATGAACTAAATAGTGGTTACATAAAAAAATAGTAAAGAAAATTAAGAGAATATGGGAACTGTAGAGGAAGATATGAAAAGTAAAATAATTAGCTGTCAATTCAACACTACAATTTTTTATAAACTGTTCAATTATTACCACTCAAAGAATATTTGAAAACATGATTGAGACAATGCAATCGGTCTGTATCTGATAAAACGTCTAGAGTACTTACCATTTGGAGGGAACTCGTAAAAATACGCTGACCTTGGACTGAGACATCTGAAAAATAATAGATTTAAATTCTCATCTGAAGTGTTGAAAATAAGTATTCATCAAAGCTTTCAATTTTCATGTAGAAAATGTAGTTAATATATGCAACAAAATAATATATTTCCAAAGTTATCAAAACTTTCACACTACTTTCTAAATCTTTTCAATGCTTACGCAAAGCCTTTGCTGCTTGTTAGGTATTTGAAATCCCCAGTATAACTCAAATGTCTAACGAATTAGGAGATGTGAAAAAATTCTTCGCTATATAACCGAAAGATAATCATGTTAGAGACAATTTCTCAAAAAATGTGTCAAATTTTGTTAGAAGAAACACCTTCATTCCAAATACTGTCAAAGACCTTAGAAATCTCATGAGCAACACTCTGAGATTCTGAGTGTTTCTCGATATCACTATTCCAAAGGTGTTTTCAATAGCAGTGATGAAGTAAATGTTCATTTAGAATATTTTTTGTCGCGTTCAGTACAGTCTGAACTCGAACTGTTTCGAACCCTACAAAATACGTATCATGATATTATGTGCACCTCTGTTGATAGCCTGAGAGTACCATAAACATTGCCATTGGAACATAGTTTATTTGGAATTCTCTGGTTGTCCAGCTCTTCACTCATCTATAACTATCGATTATAAATATATACAATTCATTCAAGAAAGTAAGTGAGATTGGAATTCTTTTGTTGGGTTTTTGGGGTTGATGATAAGATTTCATCAATTTGAATTATAAGTATATATGAATTGAGTATTAACATAAGGAGCTTATGACATTAAGTTAATTCAGTACTGGATTCGATTTTAACGATTTCAAGGTGGAAAACAACAAATTGGATAGTCAAGCTAGTGATTTGGAGAAATCATTACCGTTATCGAATGGATCTAAGCATACCTATATCATATCAGATAAAGATAATTACTAGGTTATTGGTATAATTACTGTAATAAGACGGATAACATAAATTACCTAATACGAAATTCAACTATCCAGTATGATCGCATTACAGACATTATTATTGACAGTGATACTCCTGTGGATCTGGAGTATATTTAGATAATGGGGTATGTATTATTATGTGACATGTTATTGTATGTATGCAATAATGAATTTAAATTAATTGCGAACTCATGCATAACAGGATATTCTGTCTGAATTTGACGACGTGCCATATATCTATCTTATCAAAACAGAGAATGCTCTGCAGATTCAATTATAATCGATAATCAAATATTATCTACGTGATTTGTGTAATATTTGATGGAGCCGCAATACTGAAATATTTTCGTTGATGAAATTCATTGTCTCTTCTGGAAATGCCTATTCGTCCAAAGAAATATTCCTAAAATTGATTCTTCGACCAGGATCTGAACTGAACTTATTCATTTATTTGGAATCACTGGAAGACACGACAGCTTCTAAGGTCATATTTTTATCCCATTTTTTCGAATATTCTCTGTGGTTTCCTGTACTAGTTTGTACACTTCTCTTTTAGGACATTTGATTTTTTCTTCTGGGAAAATATACGTAATATATTCTGTTCGCTCTATCTCTGCACTGTCTGTAGCTACGGCCCGCATTCTGGTGTCCCTTAAATAGTACCTAGAAATTGATTATTCGGAGCTGATTCCTGTTTTACCGGAGCACAAATATAAGATAAACATATTTTATGTTTGTTTGAAGGTGATCGACAATGTTTCAAGATGAATTTCATTAGTTCGGAGTTCCATTGTCCGATATTGTATAAAATAATTTGACATCTCTGAAAGAACTAATTAAAAATGAATAGCTGAAAATAACAAGTATACTAAATAAAAAACCTAAAATAGTGGAATAAAATACAAGTAAGAAAACAGAATAATTAAACAAACAATAAAAATAAAATAAAAAGAGATTCCAAACCAAGTTACTTAAAGACGTTTTTATTGATAGTATTTACAATCGTCTTCGGTTGATTACTGGACTAATTCCTCCGAGAAATGACTATTTATTGGTCATTCAAGTATTTTCACTTATCTCCGCTTTCCTTTTTCCGTTTCACCGGTTTAATGGGAGATGATCGTTTAGCGGGAGTTGGTCATTATTCGCATGATTATGGGTTTCCATATGGTGCGTATCTCTACGCTACCTTGGCTAAATACATTGTTGGACAACGTGAATTTCCTTGAATTTCCTCCTAAATCAGTGTTCCTCCCTGTGTATGATATCAGATTGGAACCACTAGATGTTATGCTGATGAATCAAAACTTGCTCTGCTATTCCTGATTTGCTGGTTTTCCCTCTCGCTCGGCAAGTCTCTCAGTTTCACAGGTATAGGATTTTCCGCACTCACAGAGGATCAGGTAAATACAATACTTGGAATCGCAGTCCGCGTTTGGTGGCCTGGTTTTAGTGAGTCAGCTACGGATAGTGTTACCGGATCTGAAGCAGTTTCTAATGTTGTACTTGGAACCAATTCTTCTTATCCTCTCGGATAATCCTCTGATGTAGGGGAGTGCAAATACTGGTTGTGGCGGTTTCTCTTCCTTGCAAGGCTCCTGCTGTCTTTCAGTCCAAGTCTGTTCCACCATCGCTTTGGACTAGCCATTCCGTTGAAGATCATTTTTGATGTCTTGTTCCTTCTCAAGACCTTCCTTCGTATTACAGAGCCCAAAAGCACGGTCCAATAGAGTCCTGATGATTCCTCATTTAGTCGATTGATGTTGGTTGGATTCGTGGTTCAGATACTGTCCGGTTTTCGGTATACAGATATTTTCCACTTAGTGTCGGTCCTCTTCACCAATACGTCTAAGAATGGCAATTCCTTGTGGACTTTCTTCTCAATTGTGAAAAGGATGGAAGGTCTTAGGTTACTGATGTGTTTCAGGATGACGTCTAGTTCAGTATTCCTATGGTTCCATATTATGAAGGTGTCATCAACGTATCTCAACCAGACACGAGGTTTCTTATGGGCTTCTTCAATGGAGTTTCAATGGAGTTTCAAACCACTCCATATATATGTTGGCTATGACTGGTGAAAGTGGCGATCCCATTGGCAGTCCCTCATCTTGTGTAAAGAATTCGCCTTCAGTTGGAAATAATAGTTTCATACATAGCATCCTAGTAATTCCATAATTACTTCTATAGGTGAATACGTTCTATCTTTCAGATCCCCGTTTTCGTTC
>WOGP01009707.1:0-10618 GCA_015342065.1 Leptinotarsa undecemlineata | reverse complement strand
CGAACCAACGCGGTAATTCCAAATATTTAAATACGCCTAATGCCACCTATCGAGTAGCTGAAAAATATAGTACATAGTACCACTACTCGCCACTAGATGTCGTGAAGTGTCACAATACACAGTAATAATTGAAATGCAAAAAAAACATTCGTTTGCTTAGGTCACGCACTTTGCGACTATCCTAGTCTAGAAATATAGTTGAGGACAGAAATTGGCCCTTGGAACAAACTGAAAAAATAATTATGGCCCGAAGGCTTCAAAGTTTGGAGACCCCTGGTCTCATTGTTACCACATGATAAAGAAACTGCCTGTATACCGACCTGGTACCGCCGCAACCGCTGTGTCCCTGTATTTTCAATCTGTGATATCTTCGAAAATAGCCATTCAAATTACATGATGTAGGGCGTCATAAAGAAAATATTATGGACAGATAAGGTAAGTGATATATTAAAGATAATTTCATGAACGCGCCATTTTTTTCTGCGGCTGGCATTTTACTCGTAATATTCAAAAATCCTTTCCGATCGCACATCTACAACAGCCTCCGAAAATACATCGATACATAGATAAAATGATGAAAGTTAATTTTCATATGTTAACGAGTCTCTTTTACCTTCACGCGCCCTAGTTGGATTATTCGAAAACCCTCTCTTAGTGCGCATCCAAGACCTAAAAAGCACCTTCTCAGAAATCACCAATAGGAAGGAACAGAAATGAATGTGTGAGTGTTAAGTGCGTGATTTTCGCATTTGTAAGTATAGATTACACCTATGGCAATTCATTGATAACTGACTTCAGTAACAACAACAAAATATGTTATCACTTGAAAAATATGTTTTATATTTTTCCGTCATCAATAGAGAAATATTCATGATTGATTACAGAAGTGATAATTTCGTGATATCTCCATCATTATATGTCAAATCTCTGAAACTGTCATATTACTATTTGGGACATTATCTCTTACATTACTATATGAAATAATTTTTTTTATTTTCTTCTGCAAATGCATATTTTCCATAATCGAAGAGAACAACGAAGTGATTAGAAATCGCATGTTAAAAGGTAAGACCTTGGCTATTTTTAGCCTTAGTTTATTCTAAAAAAAATATGGTATCATTATAATAGTTTACTACCTATATCAGAACTTTCCAGGTCTCTATATCATAGTTCCACTCTTCTACATGTTCAGTAATTCAATACAGTGATAACGCAATGAGGACTGCTTAAATCTATCGAGAAATGCGTAAGAAACTAACTGAATTATGGTTCTTGTCCAAAAGCGAGGTTGGAAAAATATTGAGTTATCAAAAACAATTCCCGATTTATGACGAGCATATCTTTTTGAAATGCAAAAAACAAACTATATTATTCACAAGAAGATTATATATGATTAGAGAACTGATATGTTGTAAATATAAAAAGATAAACGGTGTAAATATTATTTTATCATCGGCAGTGGATTTACTACTTGCATTAGTGGCACATTTCATCCCGACTCATAGCAAAACCTTTCATAATCAATTCTTATCTTGTTATCGATAATATATGAATATGACTTTCGGAAACAAAGATCAACAAGCGATCGAGAAACATGGAGAATCAAGATCTGTTGCGCTTGATATTTCTAAGTACTTTGACAGTATGTGGCATGAGGGTTTGCTGGCTTGTCAGATCATTTTTGTGTATGGCTCTTCACCTATCTGAAAAAATGTTCCCTGTAAGTAGCCGTCGATGGATATCTCTTGAATCCTCTCAACTTCAACGCTGGGCTTCCCCAGGGATCCTTATTGTCTCCTAACCTCTTTTTATTGTATATGAACGACTGATTGGAAAAAACCAAGAATTCAATGTATTGCTTTACTGACGATAGCACACTTGTCTCGTCATTTCATTTGGAATCCAGGACATCGGCTACAGAGGCACATCTTCACCGGCAGCAGGAGGCTGCATATCTTAATGAGGACATAGAAGTGATTTCGAATTGACGTGAAAGTAATCAGGTTCAATTCAATGTCATCAAAACCCAGGCATCAGTTTTCTCTAAGAAGATAAAAGTCTCCGAACCGGATATAATAGTTTCTGGTAAGGCAGTTCCGCTTTCTCCTTTGTTAAAATGGATACCAACATGTCTTGGCACAATCATGTCGCTGGAATTGCAAAGGCTGCATCTCAAAAGCTTGGAACACTGTTCGGAACCAAAAAAATTATACACACCTCAAAAATTTTTTATGCTTCATCAGACCTTCTTTGAAGTATTGTTCTCTGGCCCCAAAAATACCCTGAAGTTGCTGGATTCCATCCAGAGAAGAGCCATCAGCCTGATTGGCGGATAGCTCTTTTCTGGATGGCAGCCTTGATAGCCTGGAACATCGAAGAAAGGTTGGAGAGTTGTCTCTCTTCCATAGATACTTTCACGGAAAGAGTTCAAGTGGCTTGGCACATTTGATTCCCCAAGAACGGCACATACTAGACTATGGCTGCTCATCGAACTGTGGCTGCTCATCGTTTTGAGGTTCAACTAAGTACACCTCGAACTCCACTGTTTAAGAACTCTTTCATCTGAAAAACTACCTCTATGTGGAATAAACTTCGAAAGAATGTTTTCTCAAATGGATTGAATCTTCAGCGATTCAAATCCAATATGTATCGTTACTTTCACACAGTCACCTCAAAGACTTTTCAATAGTGCTTGTATTTTGTTCCAGCTGATTTATCATTCATTAATAAATTATGAATATTTTTGGACCATCTCTATTTGATAAAATGCCAACGAAACGTTGTTTTCTTTTTTAAATCTGTACTCACATACCAATATACCAATTTCAATCGAATACAATACTTCAACTCAATTCATATTTTACTCTGTTAGATTTGATCCAATCTCCAATAAACTACTTATCAGTAATATACCTGTAAAGGATCACCCGGTATATTTATTTGAATTGAATGTACTTTAAATGTTCTAGAGGGAGTAAAATAAACAGAATTTGCCTAGCATTCGTCTCATTCATATGGTGCAGTCATTAAGAAAAGCTGTAAAAACAAGACACAAAATTAAATATTCCGGGTGATCCTCTACATTTCCTCTTTCTCAAAATTATACACCAATAATAATTTACAACAAATTAATATATAGTATTGTGAAACTAAACCTGAACCAAATGATTTTACTTTTGCCTAACACAAAATACTAAAACACCTTCCTATATTTACATTTTTGAATACATCATGGGGTTATATCAATGCCCAATCCAAAAGATAAGAAAGGCGTACAAAGATTTTTGGGTTTTGTGAATTATCTTGGCAAATTCATTTCTAATTTATCATCTCTTACGGCACCGTTTCGATCTCTGTTGAAAAACGATAATGTTTTTATTTGGGATAAAAATTTAAAAGGAGCGTTTGGAAAAATCAAAAACATAATATGTGAAAATGCAGTTTTAAAATATTACAATGTTCACAAAACCTCCACGATCTCCACGATGCATCTGAAGATGGAATTGCAGCAGTATTGTTGCAGGATAACATGCCGTATGCTTATGCTTCCCGTGCGTTAACACACACAGAAAAAAGATATGCTGTAATCGAAAAAGAAATGCTTGGTGCTGCCTTTGGTTGTGAGAGGTTTCATCATTTCTATATGGGCAAAGGTTCGAAATTCAAACAGATCAAAAACCACTTGTTTCTATTTAAAAAAAAAATATTGTCGACTGTCGTTTGAGACTTCAACGAATGTTAATAAAATTGCAGAAATATGATACAGTGAGTTTGTGAAATACATTTCAAAGAGAAACACATTTGAATTCTGACTTGAGAAAAATACGATTTCTTTTGCACAATGTGTGGCCACAAAATATTAATAAATATAATGATAACATCGAATGTTTTTTTCAAAATAAAAATGATCGGCTAGAATTCAACGATATGCTTTATGTTGGCAGAAGAATTGTTATTCCTAAAAAATTAGAGAATGTAACTTTGCATAAAATGCATTACAGTCATCAGGGTCGAGAAGAAACAAAAAATTATCCAGTAAAATGTGTTTTTGACCAACACTGAGTAGGGATATCAACCAGTTCATAGGTGATTGTTCTATATGTATGAGATACAGAAAATCTCAAATGAAAGAACTATTATGTCAACATGAAGTACCATCACAGCCATGGGAAAAATTGGGATTTGATTTTTTTGAACTGGACAACAAGCACTATTTGATAGTCATAGACAATTTTTAAAAATACGTAGAATTGATTTGCCCAAACACAAATACAACCGGTGTAAATGTAATAATGCATTTGAAAAGCCTTTCTGCTTGTTAGGGCATATCAGAAACTTTATTTTCTGATAATGGTCCACAATTTTTCTATGAATTATTTAAGTCATTTGCTAAGACATGGGAATTTGACCACCAAACTTTTCACCATTATTTCTACAAAGTAATTGGTATGGTAGAACGGGTTATGCAAACTTTAAAAAACATTCTTAGGAAGAGTAGGGATGATAAATAAAAATGTATTTGGCCCTGTAACAGTATAGAAGTACTCCAGTTTCAAATGAAATTGATTCACCAGCACAACTTTTGATGTCGAGAAGATTAAGAGGAATAATTCTTTTGGAAGATAGTATGTTGAAATCAAGTTTAAACAACATAGAACAAACTAGAGAAAAATTAAATAACGGTCAGGAAGTACAAAGGTACTATTATAATAAAACAAACCGAGGTAAAAAAAAGGTTCAAAAATAATGGTTCTAGATGGCAACCTATAGAAGTTATAGATAAGGTTAGGCATAGGTCATATAAATTTAGGTTGGATCATGAATCAGTTATAGAAAAAAACAGTAGTTTCTAGCTATCATTCCAGAAAAATAAACAAATGATAATTCTGTAGTTGAAGAACCGAAAGTTTTGGAAGGTAGCCATGATGATGTTATATTTGTAGAAAATCAGAGTAGAAGCGGAGGAATAATAAAACCAGTTCATACATATAACCCCATGATGTATTCAAAAATACAAATAAAATAATTAGTATTTTTTGTTAGGCAAAATTAAAATCATTTGGTTTAGTTTTCGTTTCACAATAGTATATGTTAATTTGTTGTAAATTATTATTGGTGTATAATTTTGAAAAAGGGGAAGATGTAGAGGGTCACCCGGTATATTTATTCGAAATGAATGTACTTCAAATGTTCTAGAGGAAGTAAAATGAAGAGTATTTCCTTGCATTCGTTTTATTCACAATACCTATCACGAGTTTTCATTTTAGTAATTTTAATTCGTTTCAAAGACATTTTTTATAATATTATATGACTGCAATTCTGATACTTCAAAATTGATGCAGAGATTATCGAATTGAAAAAATGTAATAGCTTCGCCTCAGATTGATTCTAATAGAGTTGCATAAAAGGTAAGTATACAAGTAAGGTCTTGACTACCTACAAAATGACCGTTATGTTTATTTCATGGACATTCTAGTTGATACCAAAAAAATGGTGGATGAAAATAATAAATAGACAATATTTCATCTACTTCAGCACGTCCAAATGAAAGATTATTTGGCATATTCAAGTAATATAGGACACAATAGTAATAACCAATTAATACCAAAATTAAAATATAATGAATATTTGGTGAAGTATAATAGTCTAACATTTTTCAATTCATTTCCAGGTATTTACATTCACTCACTCCTTACGAAGCATTCAAACAACTTAGATTTTTTGGATTAGGATAATGAATCGAACTTGTGATGGACTGTTTGAATCCTTTGGTGTAGTAATGAATTTTATTGAAGTTTTTTCCCAACACCAAACCGTTATTTCGACACGTGTTTCGATCACCAACTGATCATCTTCAAGAGGAAAATCAAACTGCGAAGATGATCACTTGGTATTTGAAACATGTGTCGAGGTGTTGAAATAACGGTTTGGTGTTGGCAAAAAACTCCAGTAATATTAATGAATCGAAAGAAACTCGAAAACTTGAAATTACATACACTTATACAATTGTGTTCAACATGAACAACATTGTTCTTCCTAACGCATTCCTAATGAAATTTATGATACTTCAGGGTCTCATGATCCGAAATACGCTCTCTGTTCAAAAAATGAGGTGAACTTTCATTTTTCTCAAA
This sequence comes from Leptinotarsa undecemlineata, assembly GCA_015342065.1. NCBI lineage: Eukaryota > Metazoa > Arthropoda > Insecta > Coleoptera > Chrysomelidae > Leptinotarsa > Leptinotarsa undecemlineata. The sequence goes on along the minus strand of WOGP01009707.1, from coordinate 4,484 downwards.
AACTATTTATTTGTTCATCAATTTCCCAATCTCCAATCTAATAAACACTTTTTGGTATGTCCTTGAGCTCTCTCAGCGATTCGATTTTCATCTTCCCATATCGTGGCAAAACGCCATCCTTTGATGGGTCTCTCCAATCTTGTAATAATTACGTCCAGGTGCATTGAAGTGATACAAAAGCCATTAATTATTTTTCCACAATACCTCACGTTTCCTTCGTATTGTCGATATGCCGACATCCTCAGCTATTTCTCTAATAGTGAGTTCACAATTCTACATAAAAATGTTTTTCACTTCTGCAACATTTTCATCAATTGTTTAATTTCTGGGGCATCCAAGACGAGTGTTATCATTCACATCTTCTCGGCCTTCTGTGAAAAACTTGTAGCCCTTGTGAAAATTTTTTTGACTCAAAATACAACCGCCATATGCCACTGTCAACACTTCAAGTATTTTTGAGCACATAATTCCACTTTCTACACAAAATTTAAAGCAAATTCTCTCATCCATTTTTTTCGATAGCAGATAATCACCGTACAAGAAAGAGACCACTAACTTTTACTAATAACATGAAAAAAATTTCTAGTGGAATTGAATCCACAGACCTAGCCGACCAGTAGTGGTCTACACCAGGTATAAATACTCTGAATAAATACTCATGAATGAAAACACCATCACTATGGTACCACGAAATATGCGTCATTCCAAAATTAATATGCTGCTTTGAGTGAATCATCGTACACATGTGCTGAGTTGCTCAGGAGAAGTTTGTTTCTTCTGCTGCTCAAGAGTTCGATGTAAAACAGATTGATAGGATATTCTGCTCTTGTGTGAAAAATAAGCCGCTTTCTATCGGCAGCATCATAGATTCGTGAACTGGATCAAGTGTTAAAGAAATGAGAAGCTCTTACAAGGTTCTGTTGCTGGCTTTGAAAGGGTTCATAGTAATACATTTCTTCGGCACGCATACACATACCTCAGAAGGAGTTTCACCTCCACAGGTGACATCTCATCCAGCAGTGGTATTCTAACATTCTTCTGTTGCTGGCTGGAAGTAAATTAAATTTGAGGATCTGACAACATCGTTTGGATATAAGGTGTCCTGGTTGGTTTATTTTTTATTTTCTCCCTATATAATGAAACAGAATCTCAAACGAATGTCACAATCTCTTTCTTTGAGTTTAGTTTTGAGTTTGCGATTATGAGGTTAAAATTGATTTTGTTCAAAGATTCCTTACATTCTCTCTTCCAGTTCTGCAGTTCTACAAAGGACAATGACACTAGTTTGCTTATGATTTATAACGCCTAGACATTCAATTTGTTTTTCTACACTATTTTTCATGAATTATTGGAGTGTAGTCTCTGGTAGATTGCGAATTTTCACATTGTGGACGTCTGTTCTCTTAATGAGTTTCCGATGTCAACATATTGATGTTTTTTATTCGAATATATTATGAAACAGATAAGCTATATACCAACATTGCCTATTGTACCTATTGAGCCATTTAAATTATTTAATTTCAGTAACTGATATTCGACCAAGCATACAAGGAGCTTACAACTTATAAGGAGCGGTTTTATCATTGTTTGTATAAAATGTAATTGGTTTTGATTCAAATAAGGATTGTTAACAAAATTATAATGAATTGAATGAGTAAATGAGATATTAATATGTTCTTGATTTATTTTGAGTAATATAGTAATATAGTTCTGGGGAAAGTGAATTTGAGGTAAGTGTACGCAAATCTCAATTCATGTATAATATTTCCTCCAAAAAAAAATGGTCTCAATGATAAAGCTCAAATTTACACAAGAGGTTTCGAAAGTGATATATCCATTCCCAATCCTAAAGGTAACATCGGATAAAACTTTTGGTACATTATTTAATTATATGACTCATTAATTCATAAGGATAAATTTAAAAACTATAGGTAACAGATATCTCATGAAGTGCCAAAAATTTTTCCATGTCATCAGCATCAAGACTACAGCTACAAAATTTGAGTACGCCAACATGGGTAAAGGTGTGTAAACTGAATTAAAGCGGCCCAACATCTCTTGAGATACTCTTGGCAAAACACCAGAGGTGTAGGACGATTGATATTGAGTTTCATGTAGGTGAGAATTTGAGAGTTTATTTGAGAGTGGTTGACAATGTTTCGTGGTATATTTCATCAGTTCGGACTTCCATTGTCTGATATAATATAAATTGATTTGATAACCCTGAAAAAAATCAAAAAGATCAACCGAAAATAACAATTTTATTGAACGAAAAACTGAAATTACAATGAAATTACACACAACAATAACCAAACAAATAAAAATTCAAATATTGATGAAAGCTGAAAAAATTTGAAAAAATTAAAGATATATCATCAACAGAAAATGAAAAAATGAAAATTAAAAGATTTCAAACCAAGTTATGTCATAACGTTTCGATTGTTGGTATCCACAATCGTCTTCGGGAGATAACTGGACTTATTCGATGATGATGAGAGCCATCTTGGTTTCTTGCAGGTTGGAGCCTGACTCTCTTTTCCTTTTGGCTGATGTTTGTCAGAGGGACAAATGGGTCATGACTGATGGAGATGTTTTTTGTGTGATGGCATGAATGTCCACGGGCATCAGTACGATGTACCCCTACCTGGCTGGGGTGAGATGGATGACAAAATTGTTCATCTTTTAACTGAGGACATAGGGACCTCATTCAACGAGGTCTTCTATTTCGGGAAGGGTCGTCTACAGTATATATAATCCATAGCTTCCCTAACTAATGGGGGACGTATTCCTCCGAGATATGAATATTCATTAGTCATTCAAGTGCTTTCATTTATCCCCTTTTTCCTCTTTCCGTTTCATTGGTTTTGACGGAAGATGACCGTTTGGTTCGACGACCAACTACCGCCAAACCAATGAAGCCGAAAGAGGGGATGCGTGAAAGCACTCGAATGACCTATAAATAGTCGGATCTCGGAGGAATAAATCCAGTTATCACCAGAAGATGATTGTAGATACTAACACTAGAAACATTGTGACATAACTTGGTTTGAAATCTTTTGATTTTAATTTTTTCATTTTTTGTTAATAATATATTTTTAATTTTTTTAATTCCTTCAGCTTTTATTGACATTTCAATTTTCATTTGTTTGGTTGTTGTTGTATGTTATTTCACTTTCTTGTTTAATAAAATTGTTATTTTCGGTTAATCTTTTTGATTTTTTTCAGGGTCATCAAATCAATTCATATTATATTAGCCAATGGAAGTCCGAACTGATGAAATAGAATTTGAGAGCCTCTGAGTAGTCAAGAAGTATGAGCATATTCAATTAATTTTTGAATATGAGATAAAGAAAATAATTTTCGTTTGTTTTCTACTATAATTTTCAATTGTTACGACCGGTTTCGATTTGTTAGACAATTTTTAAGTAACAGAAGCATTTTTGACAAACATATTCTTGCCTACAGTGAAATAGTAGGTAGGTAATAGTAGTGTGTGCTTTTGTTATCTGCAGTAGGTACCTGAAACAGCAAAATGTTACCTAAATTATCAATACGACTACCAAAAAGTATTTTGAAAATTATACTTATGGATTGGTATAACTACCATACATTAAAAAGGGGAGAAGCTCTAGTTGGTTCAACAAATTCATCTTCCTTTCTCAATTGTAATTATGCAGACCTTTCATGTGTATTTGATTTATTGTGTGGTTCGTTTCTTGTAGATGTGCATATATCTGATAATGCATGCTCACGGTATCTTATGTTGAAATTTTTGCCTGTCTGGCCAAAAATAGTTTTAAATTATTTTGAAGAGCTTTTATGAATAGCTAATATCATCAGATGAAAAATCATTTATATATGGATATCTCAGTTGCAAAACTGATATAAACTATATCGAAATCAAAAATAAACTCAAGAAGCTAAGAAATATGCTAGTATAAGCAATTTGGGAAAACTCTCCGAAAACATGGAAATCTATTTTTCAAAATTCAACAATTTAGAGAACATGTTATTCAACGGAAAACCCAAAAGGGATAAGTGGACGTCAAGTTTCGTGACTAGTTTCGTATCACTAACACCGTGCATATGTGAAGTTTTTCATTTTTGGTAACCAGTTGTTGTCCATCTTTGCAATTGGCTGTGCCGCGCTGATGGCGCCAATAGCCAGAAACACGTGACCGCGGTTTTTCAGTGTTCTGTCCACGAATTTTTTCTTTTTGATTTATATCATACACACTCAATAACATCTTCATCTCTGTATTTATATCCTGGGCCCGGAAGTCACGCAGGTAGCTATAGCTGCCTACGTGGTGATGTTAGATGATGGCTGGGAATGCTAGACCTTCTATTTGAAACCACAAATGTGCGGCTAGCTCCTGTTAGTGACATCGTGCATATGTGAAGTTTTTCATTTTTGGTAACCAGTTGTTGTCCATCTTTGCAATTGGCTGTGCCGCGCTGATGGCGCCAATAGCCAGAAACAC
>WOGP01009706.1:0-10618 GCA_015342065.1 Leptinotarsa undecemlineata | reverse complement strand
TGGTAATACTTGATTTTCCCTGTTCGATAACATCCAGGCAGACAGCCAACTGAACCTCATCATTATTGCGTGATGGATTATGACGTTTTTTAAAAGTTTTTTCAACTGAACCAGTCAGTTTAATTTTTTTTAAAAATCTACTTACAGTGGATTGCTGTACATGTCTACATGTCTAGATGATTTGTTTAAATTCACTCACCAGACCATCCCTGTCTTTGACACTCTGAACCAATTGTTCTTTTCCAATAGCTGTCAGTTCATCTCGAATGAGATAAGGCTTTATTCTTCTGTGCTGTTCAAGAAATTTGTTGAAATCTACGACTAGATCTTTAATAACGTACATATGTGGAAGCGGATATATTTTCGTTGTACCTCGTGGTTTTATTTTGCTGAAACAACAGTCATGATGAATATTCAAGTGGCAAAAATTCAATATAACGTTCGAGAAAATATGTTTGTCGAATACAAGCTATTCAATTCTCATACATTTCCTATAAAATTATATAAAAAAAGTACAGTATCTCGCCTTTATTTAGGAGTATGATGAAATGTTTCAGATATTAGTTATATGGTTCACTTTGTTGCTTATTTTGAAATTATTTGGGAATATACAGAGTGTTATTTTGAAGCGGCGCAATTATCATTTCCTTAAACGGACCTCCTGTAAATTTTTCCACGGTTGAACTGAGCAAAATGTTTCACATAAGGAGATATTTTTTTTCGAAAATTTTTCAGTGTTGTCAAGTTATTGCTGAAAAAAAAATCTTCGGATAAACAGACCGCCGTAAATGCCACAGAAAAAAATATGGATAAAATTAAGGCAGAATTATTTGACACATGCAACATCAAGAATGAATTGAAATATTGGTATGGACTGAAAGGAATATTTCTCAAACAAGAGATTTTATAGAGAGCCATTTAGTTGATAAACTTCGAATGACGAAAACTTGTTTTTTTTAATCAAGCACCCAGTATGTTTTGTCACCATTTTTTAGAACTATTTCATTTATACAAATTTGGAGGAGATGAAATAGTCTCTACAATTGACACTTTTTGAGAAATTTATAATTCAACTTTTAATTTGTCAAAAATTGTCTTTTCATTTACGTATAGGCCAGCTAGGATTTTGACACTATAGTTACTGTTACTGTTACTGGAAATGAAAATAATCGCAATGTCAAACTTAAAACTGAAAATTGGTTGGAAAAGTCTGTAAAACATGTATTAAGTATTTAGGACCAGGTACCCGAGTAGTTAGAAGCATCGCTTTTCAATCATTCAATCTGTCGGTCATGTGGGTTCAATGCCTAGCAACTGCAGAATATTTTTTCTGAGAGAAAGGGCTGGAAATCGCACGTTAAAACGTAAGGCTTCGTTAGTACTTGGCTCGCACAAGTTTCGACTTCTGAGGCTGCCCGTTCATAAGGGAACGGCAGGTGGTAATCGAGAAACACTTTTTTCAATTCATGAGAGTAAATAATTAAAACGATAACAAAAAACATATTTTAAATTTATAAGAACTGCCCAAAGTGACCACCGGCTAGTTCCAAATAAGAATGTATCCGGTTTTTGAATTCTTCATTAACTCGCCTCAACGTGCTGACTGAAATATTTTGGAATACGTCCTTAATTCTATTCTTCATATCCTCCTTTGTAGATGAGGGTGTTCTACGAACTTGATCTTTACCTTAGCTCAACATAAAGTTATTCTTTTTCAAAGTTCCTTGTATGAAAATTCGGCTTATATAAGTTTCTTCAGGTATTTCTCTTTGTGAGATATGAGGATCTTCTGTAACTTTTAAGAGGACAGTCATTTCAGGTGCTTCAGTTAATGCAGTGTTGGTAATTTCTATTTTTTCATATGTTACATTTTCTGTTCGAGTAAATTGAAGAAGCATATTTTCAAACGCTTCTTTTCTGGGTGGTCGCCTTTCTGGATATTGTTCATCATAAATTCTGGTCGCTAATAAATAGTTTTCATCACTTGCCCCTAATACAAAAATCATATAGGTCAATTCTTCGAATGCTATTATCATATCATGAAGCGATAAATACAAAATTTTATGACAGTGATTTTTGTTTTTTGCTGAAACTTATCGATCATAATATGACAAATTCATAGCCCACTTTGATACCAGTTTAATTGTGTTTGTTTGAAGGTTATTGACCATGTTTCATAATGAATTTCATTAGTTCGTACTTCCATTGTCTAATATTATATGAAATGATTTGAAATCCCTAAAAGAACCAATACAAATGAAAAATTAAAAACAAAAGCTAAAAATAACAATTATATCAAGCAAAAAAAACCCTGGAATGAAATGATAGTGAAATAAAATACAAGTGAAAAATGATTTGATTCCAGACGATTGTGGATACGATTGTGTATACTAACAATCCTAACATCGTGAAGTAACTCGGCTCGGAATCTCCTAATTTTCATTTTTTGTTTGATTGTTCTATTTTTTACTTGTTTTATATATTTGTTATTTTCAGCTATTGCTTTCAATTTTTCATTTGTATTGGTTTTTTTAGGGATTTCAAATCTTTTTATATGATATAGGATAATAGAAGTTCGAACTAATGAAATTCAGATTCATTGCGCATGGCGCACAAAAGAACCACCACTTGCTTTACTGAAATGCGCATGACGCATTTATTTGCGCACCATGTTTGGTTTACAAGCAACCGGTTAGTATCATTTTAACACTGTAGATACAATTAAGTAAGCTTCTTGTACGGAGTATAACTTTTTTCGGCAATAACTTGACAACGCAGCAACATTTTCAAGAAAAGGAAATACTTTCTCATGTGAAACATTTTGCTAACTTCAACGGTGAGAATATTCACAAGCAGTCCTTTAAAAAAAATATGAATTGTATTGTCCCGCTTAAGAGGAATACTCTGTAGATTCCAAAATATTCCTCAAATGAGCAAAGCAAAATAAACCATACAACTTTTATATGAGAAATTCCATCATACTCCTCAAGATAGGCGAGATACTGCACTTCCTCACACTAATGTGTGTATGTCTTCTATGAATCTAGGTCAATTATGCATTCAAAACAAGCACTTTCCCAAACAGTTCACTTCATCTTCTTCAGGCACCAACACAGTAGATGAAATGCGTGTGGAGAGTTATTCAGTTCTGGTGCTTGGAGAAAGTGTTTGTTTTGGATTTATTCTAGGCCATAGTTTTCAGTTATACCTTCCGTCAATTATAGAAACACATTTTGGCAATACCTTGATAACAATTTTATAAAACATTTTTCAAGCAAGAACTTTTTTTTATTCGATGGAACAAAACGGTCTGGAGTTAAAAGTGAACTGTGAACAAAATGAACTTTTGACCGTACAGGAGTTGATTTTTCGTAGGATAGATTATTTTCATTGAGTCCAGCAAAGAATTTGTGTTTCTGACTGGCACCACTGATAAGATTGTTTGAAGGTGATTGACAATTTTTCATGATGAATTTCACTAGTTCGGACTTCCATTGTCTAATATATAAAATGATTTGAAATCCCTGAGACACCTAAAAGAGAAGAATTAAAACTTAATAGTTGAAAATAAAAAAAAAGTATATCAAACAAAAATCTTAAATGAAATAACAGTGAAATACAATACAAGTAAAAAAAAAGAACAATTGAACAATATTAGGAAACGCTAGTTGAAGTTCCAGATAGTCACATACGTTTCTGCTATCTGTTGAACATGTAAATACAAAGTAAACTAGTGAGGATTTTTCCAGCAAAAGATCTACAAACAAAAGATGAGATAGATGTATGGAATAATTCAGTACGTACAAAATGTACAAGTGGAATCACTTGCCATATTGACGAAAATAAAGATTGAAATGAAAACCATGCACAGTTATTATGAAAGTAACCGTCATGATCCAAAGTCATGGCCAACTAGAAAAATGGGTATTGTGGGCCCTCATCTCTAATATTTATCAGCAAACAATATTCACATCAATACATGTACTCAACTGATACTGAATCATTAATTTTTATTGCATCTGGACTTATATCCATCGACACAGTTTAGGCACGTTCACTTCTGGAATAATTTTTTTCATCAACTTTAGTGACTGAGAAATATTGGAAAATTATAGAAAGGACTATTAATGATCATTTTTCTCAACTGAAATTGGTGATTTTCATTCTATTGGGCCTTATGTCTATTGATACTTCGGAGATAATAATCTTCAGGGCTTTGTACTTGTGAAATATATGTTTCTAACAACTTTTTTCTGCTGTAAGCTTTTATTCATACACAATAATGATCAGAGAAGGAGAAGATATTTTTTTGGTTAACTTCAATAAATGAGAAATATTACCAAGGTAGAGAATATATTTCTAATTGTAATTTTCCATAAATTTTACTCCACTGGAATTGGAACTAGTATTTCAAACTGACGAATGAAATTGTTTATAAAATATCACGACAAAATGAAGTAAAATGTCATTCGATTCCAGTCTCTTAGATGCTATTGCAGTACAGTACTAAAACTAAAAACCAAGTCACCTGAAGAACCTCTAACGTGAAATACTATGCTTTCATAGTTGATAAGAACACGCCGTCACTGGCCAACCTAGTCCTGTAAGCCTCTTTTCATCATCCCAGCCGAGGCCTAATTGCTCACAACTGTATAATTAAATCGCTTCACAAACTTTATACATCTACCTATTTCTTCACTTGTCCACCTGTTAATTATTTTCCATTGTTGATGAGAATCTAGACGTGCTTCAGAACATTGCAGTTTATTTATTAAACGGACTTGTCGTGAGTGCTTTCATTAGGAAAAGTTTTTTTCTCAAACCAGACCGTGCAAAATGAACAGACTTTCAGACAAGTTTAGTGCGTTGAACCGTGGTTGAATATTTTATTGAAACACATTTTTTCAAAGCAGTCAATATTCTTTTATTTTTGTGATCGAGAAAGGCCATTGGATTGAAGACGTGTTGATTTTGAGAAGGAAATTTCAGAATCTTTATGCAAAATACAGAATTTCTTTCCTTTCTTTTAGAATGTGGTGATTCCAATATTACTGGAGTTTACTCCCAACACCACATCGTTATTTTTAACACCTCAAACGCGTGTTTGAATCACCAAGTGATCATCACCTCGACACGTGTTTCAATCACCAAGCGATGAAGAAAAATCAGATCAGATAATAAATTATCGTCAGTATCGTCAGTTTTTTGACAACTCCACTGGAAATGGAGTTACTATTAGGGGTTACTATTTTGTTCATCAACCCACAGGGTCACGCCAATGCCTTTTTAACGCAGTTTTCAGCGTAGGAGGTTTACTTCAGTTTTGCCTTATTTGTCATAACACAATAGAACACCTCCAGAACGGTTTATGAACTATTCATTCGTAGCTTTTGAGAAATTGTACTCTTTGTAGAACATATATGATCTATCGCGTTGGTCCATTGTGTCCAATGAAAGAAGGAATCACAATGACCCGATCTAAGAAAAGAAAATCAATGGTAAATATGGAATACTTCAAGAGGAATTCTTTGTTGTTACTGAATTCATTGAAAAAATATTATTTTCATATTGCATATTACTAGGTCAGCGAAGAAGAAAAACTGTTTTTTTGATAGTAGATAGTAGTAAAAGATCATCATGAATGCAAAACTCTCACAGGTTCATATGCGGGTTTATAATAATTTATCGGTTCAAAACTTTTTTTAATTGTGAACCAAATATTTTATGAGCGTTCGAGTCATTTTAATAACTGCAGGGCCGTACCTTTGGCTGGCCAATTAAATATATTGAAATTTAAAAATCTGTTTAAAATCTGTTTTTCCGTTAATTATCCGTTAATTATCTGTATATATTTCATTGTGTGGAAAATTATACTATATGAGTCGAATATTTTTTTTTAATAAATACTTCATAAGCATCGATTGCATTTTCCCAAAGTGATATATTGAATGGGATATTCACAGCTGGATAATGATTTTGTAGTTTTTTCGTTCTCTTCAGCTGAAGAATGTCACAGTAATTACTATGAAACTTTTTAAATATTACAAGAGTTTTTCCCAACACCAAACCGTTATTTTAACAAATCTACACGTGTTTCGATCACCAAGTGATCATCTTCAAGAGGATGATCAAACTAGTCTGATCAGTTTGAGTAAGAGTACGACAGAGCCGTACAAACTACAATACAAACGAATCGGCTTCGTTAAGAAGCTGAATTTATTTGGTCGAGTGGGAATAGGTGTGAGTCACAACAAACCCTTGCGGGTTGCGGTGAAGGAAAGAATAGAGCCACTTACTTTGGACCTAACCTAACCCAACATCAAAGTTTTCAGACAGTGCATCACAATTATGAAACTTTTTTGCAATACAATTAATGTTGGGCTTAAGGGTTCGTGTTCCCTTCTAGAAATACCTCCGAAAATTTCATATTCATTGAAAACTCGATGTTTGTAACACTGTTCGGTGATTTACAGGTTTCTGTTCTATTTTCAAAGATGACTTGTCATTTGTAGAATGATATCATTGGAAATTATGTTTCATTTATATAGCACAGAAAAATTATTGGCCCCAATATGGAGCCCTGTGCTACACCAAGTTCAATTCATTCCGCAGAAGATTTATATCGTGGGATGTTCCACAAATACAAAAAGAAGTAACAGTTGTGTCTATTGAGTTGAATATCTTCAATACATCGAAAAATAGTACGCCTACGTACTTTTTTTGAGGAATGAATGAAATTGAATTGAATTGAAAACCATTTTTTCGTGATTGGTAATGACTTAAAATACTATGGATACATTCCTCAAAATTAATCCTGATACCTTTTCCATTTTCATGTCAAATATTTGTCTTTGACGTCCACTTTCGCTAATATTGTTGAATTGAGATTCAAGATCAACGAAAAACTGTAATTTTGGCGAAGTAATTTTCGTAAAATATCAGTTATTCATGTACTGCTTTCGTCGATCTAGTACTCTTTAAGTCCACCTTCTAATACCTTTTCCCAATGGGTTGCAACCCTGATATTGGAATGGAAAACAATTAAAATCCTCAGAATTACTACCCATCGCCGACCTCACATAACCGCCAAAGACGTTATTACCTTCCATAGTTGTTTGTGTATCAGTCTAACAAACTCATTTAAATTATTCATCAATTGACTTTCAATTTTGCGGTTCGTTATTCGTTATAAATAAACTTTCATATGGCAACCAGAGCCGTCGGAAAATAATCGTGCAGAGTTTCAATAATAGATCATTGGGATCTCACAACGCGAGTTTTATGCATTGCATTTGTGGCCCAATTTCAACTTTCAATGATATACTGGTAGATAGGGCGTTAATGGTGGAAGTTAGTAGGATGGTTAGTGGTGGGAGGTATTTGAATTCAACCCGATGTTTCGGTTTTTCATTACACCAGATTCATGGGTGCTCAGTTCCTATCGATTTCGAGTCAGAAATTAAAATACATTAAGCATTGGATAATCTCTACGTATATGTGTTTCATTTATCAAGTGTCCTGCTATTCTGATTGATTGGTAGTGGTCAGTTCTATCCAAAAACGTGGGGAATGTCTTATAATTGCATCGATATCCAAACGACAACCGGCAATTTTTTTTGAATATTGGAAACTTATGTATAAAATGAATAACATCAATACAGAAACAGATCGATTTCAATAGCGAAGCATTTGGGAATATGGAGATAATTATATACTGTATCATAAATCATATTTCACTCCTTTGTCTAATCTATGAAAAGTGGAGCATAAAAGATGAAACCGACTTCATTTTGAGATCTCTATGAAATATTTTTTGAAACGCAACACGTTTTTCACCATTCAATAGCTTATGCAGGCATTTTTAATTCTAACTAAATTTTTCCCACCCAACTTTTTATACTGTATGTTCAAGATAAGGAGGAAGCTATCTTGAGAAAAAGGAAACCATTAGAGATACAGAGGCGATTGGAGCTGAAAAACGTTGCCAATTTGAAATTTTGACGTTTCTAATTTTTTCGGAGATATCCGAAAGAGACCGACAATTCCGTACAAAATTTTCTTGAGGTCATTCAGGAATATACAGAGAAACAGTGCCACTTTCAAAGCTGTGTGAGATCGCATTTGCAGTTTTTTGACTCGATGTTTCATTTTATTTCACCAGTTTCAATTTTGAATGAGAAACCTTAAAAAATCACGTAATAAATAAGCTTTTTATCGTTAACTCCACTGATGTATCCACACAAAATTGAAAATTCGCAAACTCGGCCTTTCTTATAGTAGGCATATTGTATACATTGATGAATTGGGCTCACTATCATCTCTCGCTTCACGAATATCAAAGATGAATGATGCTTCAGTTTCTTCTAGTTTTCTTTCAGTAAAAGCTGCAGACAGACGACGAATCCCATTGAGCAATCCATATCAAAGCTTGGCTCCGTAATGGACCGCGTTTGGGAACCTAACAATTTTTTTGTACTCTTTCAGCCTCAGTTTGTCAGTACATCATGAATATTTTCGAACTCTCCATATTGAAAAATATTCCACCTGTTTCACTGCATGAAATCCTCCGTCTCCATTCAAATAAGTATGCAGACTATCCTCATCCTATACTCTGCTACACTAACCTTGTACCCATCCAGAATACAATATCGCCAGGCACATAATTAAGTCACTGACTAAAATTAGATTGAGACAATGTGATATCAATCACATATTTATCATAATTTTACAATTTGATTATAATTCAGTGTACAATTTGATATGCCAATTCTGAGAAGCCATGAAAAATGCTCCATCTCATTACAATATCTGTGAACAATATTGAATAGTAATAGGAAATAAATGATTTGATGATAGTGTAGGAAGGACTGTTTTATGCTAAAAATGAGTCAAAGTCAAAACTTGCTGTATTTATAGAGATTTAATGTGTTATTCGTGCTATAAATCATCATCTAACTCGTACACGAGATACCTTTCTATTGAAATAGATCGGAAAAAGTATTTGCATATAGATTTCAAATTGTATAGGCTTCTTGTTCTGTATAGTTTGAAAAAAAAATGAGTTGCTGTGGTGTCCGAGACAGCTCAATTGTCAATGAAGATAAGCCTCTATATTAATGAAAGCAATCAATATTCAAATTTCAGAAATAAATTTTGTGAAATCAATCACCGACTCCTAAAACCTCACAAAAGAAATAAATATGTTTATCAACGCCTGTAAAATCTATCACTGTTCAAGTGATCGTAAAAGTTTGAATTTACGATTCCCAAAATTTATTTTCAAAAAAGTGTGCCTGTCTACGCTCTCTTAGATAATAAACAATAACTATTGTAGACCTTTGACTCCAGAATCATTTGGTATTCAAAGGATTTCAATAATACTACTCCATTCAATATATTGATGGTATCGAAAGAGACATGTCGTTTCCCATATTCCGTTATAAAAAAAAAGTCAAATTGAAATATGAGGATGTATGAGTTAAATTGAAAGGGGTATATTTTCCGAAGACATTGGGATAAGGTTTTGGTTTCATATTTCTGTAACTTTATATAAAAAATGTTGTTTATATAAAAAATGTTCAGCTCATCCCAAATCGTTCTGGTTTCCTTTATTCCGTATCCATAATAATACCAATAACGGAAACCCAAATCTTTTCACGTAAATAAAAACAATCTTTATATTCATAGCAATGAACAAACACAAATTTTTCTAGAAAAATCCCTCCAAAATAATTGGCAGGTTTGCCGATCATCTGTTATAAAATTTCCACTTGCCAAGAATGCAGTTGGACACACAGTCTGTCTTATGAATTGTATTATTGACTTCAGTTGAGTTGAGTCAGATGTGTATACTGGTATTATGAAAATTTCCTTCCGAGTATACTCCTATGCTCATTTAAGAGAAAATGGTTTGTCAAAAAGAGTCTATATATCTCTATATATCTCTATATATATGGGCCTCTATATATCTGGCCCAGCTTGCTTTTTTTTAAAAATTATTGATACTTCATCATTCAACTCATCATTTAACGTGGAAGTTTCAAACAACCAATCATTCATTGACCCCAAGAAATATAAATGTTTATAACAGGGATCTCAACTAACTTTATGATATTTTTCATCCGTTATACTGGTCCTTCGAGCCGGATTATAATATTTACAATCTTATTTTGATATTGTGAGATTTTTATTTGATATTCCTGGCAAAAAAAGGATTTTTCTTCGTCATTTTTTTAAATATATGCCTAGATTGAGTTATTTCAAAATAGGATCGCCAATATCGTGCATTCCTATTCTCTTGAAAACATTTTTTATGAACTATATGATTATGGAAGTCATGTGATTGAGGTTTGTTTTTCCTAATTAGAACATGATATTCATCTGATTGTAAAATTGACGTTGTTGGGCTTGAATGTCCAAGAAAAAATTCATCATCATTTCCAGAAAATCGTAGCATTTTCCCATAAACCACAGTATCAGTCATTGGGAGTGCTTTATTACAGTTAATTTGGTAGTTAAACTTTTATGATCGAGGAGTGTCGATCCTAGTTTCCTTGAATATAAATTTTTAGGAAACACGCCATCAATTTGGATTTTTTATGATTGTTTTCGTTGTCAC
>WOGP01009705.1:0-10620 GCA_015342065.1 Leptinotarsa undecemlineata | reverse complement strand
GAAGTGACAACGCCGCTTCGTCTGAAATATTTTAGGCATGTAGGTCATATTGATTTATGCATACTGTGAAATTTTCAGGTTGATCCGTTAAATATTTTGTCAGAAACGGGTAATTAACGCTCATCATGAAAAGCCCTGTATACCTAAAAACTTCACAGAGGTGTAGCAAGTTACTCTAAAATCAATGAAACTGATGTTCATCGTTTCAAATACAACATAAATTACTACTTTCGCACAGGCACCGTTCTAAGAACGCCTTTAGGATTTTCCTGTAGTACTTGTCTTTTGTCCATAAAAAAACAGTGGAACTGGTAAACAAGTGTACTTTTGTAATGAATATTACTGGAGATTTACCAAACCGTTATTTAGCACCTCGATCACCGATCTTCAAAAGGAAGATCAAAGTCTTGAAGATGATCACTTGGTGATCGAAACACGTGTCGAGGTGTTAAAAATAACTGTTTGGTGTTGGGAAAAAATTCTAGTAATATTCATTACTACACCAAAGGTTCCAAACAGTGCATCACATGTACTTTTTCTATAGATTCACATCAATATGATACAAACATGAACCATCAACGAAACCACAGGAATTGAAATAACTAGGTTCAAGTATTCATTCAATTTTATCTCACAAATAGCAACTCTGAGTTTTAATTCAAATAACTGCATTCTAATAAACCTACGCCTAGGTTATAAAAGATATTTTTCAACATGTAACTAACTAGA
The DNA here is from genome assembly GCA_015342065.1 of Leptinotarsa undecemlineata. Classification (NCBI taxonomy): domain Eukaryota; kingdom Metazoa; phylum Arthropoda; class Insecta; order Coleoptera; family Chrysomelidae; genus Leptinotarsa; species Leptinotarsa undecemlineata. The sequence continues at coordinate 9,891 of WOGP01009705.1, read as the reverse complement.
TTGAACGGAAGTAGAAACCCCGCTTGCAAAAGCTTGTTGAATTTCACAATAGTTCATTGACTTTCTTCGTTATCCCACAGTAACTTTGTTATGTTAGGTTTTACACTGTCTGTTCCAAAAATAAAGTGAATTTCCATTTTTCTAAAAAAATATTCATTTGTTCATCAATTTCTATTTCGTCCCCTTCAAATTAGTCCCTCTCAGATATACCACTCATGCCAACATTTGTTCCAATCCTCAAAGCAGTTCTGATATGCTTTTTTTGGTATGTCCTTGAGCTCTCCAAGCGATTCGATTTATATCTCCTTAAGTGTTCGCAAAATACAGATTTTAAAAAGATTTTTTTAATCGTCAGAAAACGCCGTCCTTTCATTAGTCTTTTCAATCTTGGGAATGGGAAAAAGTCACAGGGGATCAAATCTGGTGAATACGGTGACTGAGGCATGATTACGGTGTTGTTTCGGACAAAAAATTACGAACAAGCAGTGACGAGTGATGCAAAACCATGAATTCCCAATACAGGAAGTTTTATTCGGATTGCTTCTCGCAAGCGGCGAATAACTTCAAGATAATATTCTGTATTGACCGTACGACCATGTAGCAACTCTCGATGCGCTACACCATGGTAATCGAAGAAAACAATGAGCAAAACCTTGACATTTGATCGAACTTGGCGTCCTTTTTTAGGACTTGTCTCTCTTGGGCTCTTCTTTTGGAACGAGTGGATTTTAGTTCCGAGGTCATAACTATATACCCATGACCCAGTTATGACCCTTTTAAGCAAATCTGAATTGCTGTTGACCCATGCAACAAATCTTGAGCGATGCTCATGCAACGACTTTATTGGTCAAAATTTGGCAATTTCGGAACAATCTTCGCAGCCACATGCTTATTTCCCTGTGGATCGCCCTGTGGGGAGACGTTAAATTCTTTCTCAAGAATTCTTATGACGCGTTATATCATCTTCATAAACCTAATCTAAATTTTATCATATGCGGGGATTTCAATCTTGACGTGCACAAGAATATATTATTTAATTCGTTATGTGAAATACTGTCATGTTTTGATTTGCGTCCGATGGTGAGGTGGCCGACTAGGGTGACATATACTACATCTACAACAATAGATCAAATTTTTATAAATTTTGATAACAAAGGGTTATGCTGTGTTTTCGATAATGAAATATCCGATCATAGAACCGTGTTTCTTGAAATGGATTCATTCTCTAAAATGAATGCTCCTACAAAAACTGAGATTAAGAGAAGTTTTCATAAGAAAAGTATACATGAATTTCATAATACGGTAAAAAGAGAGAATTGGAACACATTTCAGAATATAGAAGATACGAATGAAGCTTTTCTTTATTTTTATCGATTGTTTTTATATCATTTTGATGTATGTTTTCCCAATCGCACTTATTACCATAAAAATAAATGCAAAAATGGGTTGATGAATCTATAATTCATTCAAGTTCCAACTTGATATCGTTTTGGATATACAAAATAATGTATCTAACCTATTTTGGCATTCCTTAATTTAAGAATTCGAGTAACAATGTTTTTGTTTTTACGAAAATGTATGTATTTTATTGGAAAACATTCGTTGAAAATATTTATAAAGTTATTGATTAACATCACCCATTGTTTGGGTAGGTACTATCTACAGAGACGTGTGTAGGAAGGAAAATGTCGCAATTCGATCACAATCCTATTGAGTTGTTGGAAAAGTGATCTCTGACAAAGACAATTCCATCTATTTGTATGCATAATTTTTTGTTTAAGATATACGGCACGTCTCTTCGGTAAAGATTTGGAAGAGGGAAACATATACGAAGTTTTGAAATGCTTCCAATCAAAAAAATGTGGCGACAAACTGGAAAAGGCTTGGGCCACTGAAAATACATTGGAAAATGCTTCTCCATCTATATATAGACTACTGTGGCGCAGATTCGGCTGGAGATATCTCCTAATCGGTTTTGTCGACTTGGCTTACAAAATTTTCCACACGTAAGTACAAACCAGTCATTCAAATAAGTTTTAACCGTTGGTGTAGTGATGAACATTACTGGAGTTTTTTTCCAACACCAAATAGTTATTTTTAACACCTCGACACCTGTTTCGATCACCAAGTGATCATCTTCAAGAGGAAGATTCAATCTGATGTTGGGAAGAAAACTCCAGTAATATTCATCATTCTAGCGGATGACCTTCTTTCAGAGTAATGTCCTGTGTGAACAGCTTTTGATTTGTTCACGAAACCGAAAATGAATAGTTCAGGGTTTTAAAATCACTCTATTTCTGTGACTTGGTGAGAAAATAATCAAACTTTGTTTCAAAGCATTCTCTAGAAATATGTGTGAATTGGTTGATCAATTACTAGCGGAAAGATATTTCACTGAAGAACTGAATTTTTCTGAAATAGTGTCAATGTTCTGAAAACTACAGGAAAATATGCATTCTGAATTTGATATTGAGAATAAGGCGGTATACTTATATAACAACAATTTTATATATTGCTGTCAATACAGAATTATATAAAAAACCCTCAATTGGAACTGCTACTAACTCAAGGAAATGAAATGAAGATAATACATGATGATGTACCAATCCATTCCAGTTTTTCAGTAAGGGAATATCTACCCAAATAGCCTGGGAAGGTCCACAGTCATGGTCACCTAGATCACCAGACCTAACCACTATAGATCGGTCCATAATTCTTTTAGAACTACGTTGACCAGGTCATCACCATTTACGGCGAGCGCTATAGGTCGATGATTACCAACTTTTGGAGGCTTGAATTGGATGATATCGACTGTGGCGAACATTTGAAGTATGTTATATTCCACACATTATGGCATCAATAGGTATTTCAAACGTTTAAAAAATTTCAATGATTTTTCACACACACTTTGTTTTATTCAAAGACCCGTCACAATCCCAGTATGACGTAGAAGACTTGAGAAACAGTTTAATTGTTGTATGTAAAATCATAAGAGAGTCTACTATGGATATTTTTCGACAATAACTTCACATTTAATGAGCATGTTAATGATTAGAAGGAAACATCCTTTTTTAAGTTGAAGTCTTTGCACCTGAAACACCCACTAGACGAAAATACTAAACTAAAATTGGTGAAACCATATATATTTCCACGTGCACATATCTGTTGTTGAATTGTAAATGGGTTGTGCTGGGGCTTTGGCTTTCAGCTAGTTGCCTGACAGTGAAAGCTACAGTAAAAGACATCGGACGAATCTCATCGGTGGTTTATGTTGAATCTTGACTTTGCAACATAACGCCTCGGGTGTATTATTTCAGGAAAATTATGAGTTCAAATTGTTTTGGCTGATTATTGTACCTTCGTGTTCCTTAAATTTTCAATAATTGTTTCAAAACTCAGAGGCTCTATACTAAGCATTTTTTCAACATGATAGCTTGAAGCTTCAAAAATATACGAGCTTACACATTTGTTTTTATTCCTTTGTTTAAAATATACTGCAGTCAACTATTTGTTTCATTATTCCAGATCTGTTTTGATATGAAAACATTTTGTTTTAGAATTATGGAACCATTAGCTATTAGTAAGCTGACTTCCTACTTCACACCGTCTCAAACCGAAATTAGCCAACATGATGCCTATTTGTACGCTGTTCTAGTGCTTTTCCTGAATGTGTTTTATGCAATTTACACACACAACTGTCTGTTATGGGCCAAGCAGTTGGGAATAGAAATCAAAACTGCATTTTCTTCTTTGCTTTACAGGTAGGAAATGACAATTAACCATGCATGTGAATTGGAAAGCTATAATAAATAGTATATTGAACTTTTAGAAGACAACTGAAAATATCTGCAGATGTTTATAACTGAATGGAACCTCATGAACATTCTAAAAAATTTTTGTGAAAATGCATTCTTAGTTTCCTCAGCGACAATAGTTTTTATCGGAATGCGAACACGTCAAATACAAGTTAGATGTGTCTTATACATCATCTGTGAAGAATTGACAGCTTCTTAACGATCCTGGAATCGACACTTTCAGTCCATATAAACCTAATTTGATTAGTGGCTCATAGAAGTAGCAACAGATTTTGAATAATGAGAATCACATATAATCCCATTTCATTTCGATTCTGAAAAATCTCTACCTATGACGTATCTGTAGGTAGATCTCATTGGAAATACCAAAATCTCTACCTGTAAGGTATCCACAGGTAGATCTTCGTTGGAAATACCTGAAATGAATTGCAAGTGATAGCAGGAGACGTAATATTTGATTCGATAGTTCATGATATCACAAGTCTTCTTCTTCTCAAGTAAAATATTTTCAATTCAAGCAATTTGAAAAGAGTTATCAAACATTATTTCAGTACCGAAACGCCTTCTAGTGCGATTCTTCGCAAATTCATAATATATTATCAACATGCCTAAAATTATCAAGAATATATAATAATAAAAAATTTATTTTTGCAAATATTTCATTGTTATATACGATGGTGAATTCATATCATGCCACCTTTTGAGTAAGCATTTGAGTGGACTGTATTTTCAGTGGAAATAAATTTCAATATTGCCCTTTTTCTCAGGATTTTGTGTCACAAATTATTCAAATTTATATTGGTACACCTGTTCTTAACAGTAAAGAGTTTTCTCCCTCTTCATATCTGGTTAGTGTATATATATACACCATAAGTCATTCAAATAGTAAATATCCAAAGAGGTCTTTGGATTTGCGATAGAAATTTGATAAAATTTTTATTTGTCATTTCACTAGACTATTTCGTCTAAAATGGCTTCACAGAAAAACGAGACATTCTTATCAAACTATGAGAATGTTTTCTGCGAGAGACAAGAACATCCGGCAGAAAACTCAACGACGGAAGATGAGCAGTCAGAATCAACGCTGGGGGAAGAAGAACAAATTCCAGAGGAAGGAGACACAATAGCAGAAAGTGATAACCTGGAAACAGATACAAATCTGGAATTTGGTACAGAATATGCGGATTTCGATTCGTTGAATTACTATGAGAAAAGTGCAGTGTTAACTCTTCTTGAGTTCACGAGACATAATTTAGGAAATGAATTAGATGAGATCAGAATGTTTCAAGAAGTATTGGAGGAAATTCACGATAGAAATGTGGAATTAGCTAAAATAATAGCGGAGAAGGAAAAGGAAATCCGACACATGATCGTATCAGACTTCGGAAATAATAACGTAATAGTGGAAAATTGATTCATGTTTGACTGTTTTTTTCTAGTGATCAAAATAACTGTGTTTAATATTTTATTATTTGTGGAAGTAATTATTCATGTGAGTTTGAGATTGATTGATTATTAATAAACTTATGAAGTTATTACATGTGTTTGAAAATCGGTTTAACTCCATGGTAATTTTTCGTTGAAAGAGGTAAAAAAGCTTATTACATCCGAAGAAGAAAGTTGCAAAACTTTACATATTGAACTGTTAGCTTAGAGGGTATAGTCGAAGTAAACGATATTGTGAACATATAAAGTTGACGGCTAAAATTAAATTTGAAGGCATGTTACGGTGACGAATAGAAATCAGGAAATGCGGGATGGGTTATCGCCGTCTTGTTCAGTTCAGGAACTGATCGCGATTTAAGTGCTGAAATTCGATATTGGAACAGTTCTAATTACTTAAAGTTTTTGTTATCTGTTTAACTATCGACCAGGAAATAATATTCCTTTTGATGCAGGAAATTTTGCAGGAACAAACTGTGCAATGCGTATTTTTTTGGAGAGATTACTCTTTGGGAAGGGAAGGTTTTGGTTTTCTACTTCTCCATCTTTATACAAAAAAATGTGGGACTCTTCCAAAGAAAGGAACCCTTAACAATTTAAAATATTTTCTTTCCTGAACTGTAGAATATTCTGAACTTAATATTTTTCTAGTAATCGAGAGCGATGTTCAGATTGGAGTCTATTTTGGGTAAATTTGCACACATACAAGTATAGGAATTCTTTTAATCATATCTGGAATCAAAGTAATATGATTTTCGAAACCATTACATTATTTTTGAATCTTTTTTACAGGAAAGCCTTGAAACTCACTCCATCTGCCCTCGCCAACATATCTTTAGGTAATTTAGCGACACTAATAACGAAAGACGTTTACACATTTGAAGTGGCTATTTGGATGTTTAACGACATATGGAGTGGTCTTATGCAAACATGCGTCATCTGTTATTTGTTGTATATCAGAATTGGACCAGTTTCATTCCTTGGGATTGGTGTTATATTGAGTGCTATGCCACTTCTTGGTGAGAATTCCGATTTATTTTCCCCTCTTAATGTCATTTAAGGAATATGTTAAAAAAATTGAGAATTTCACTATGTCCTTGAGAATATTTTCTTGGTATCCTATCCTTTTAATGTTTTTTCCATTCTTTCCCACTTCATTAAGATTGATAGTGAGGTCACCAGTTTGTCAAATAGTGGAAACATTTTTTTCTCATTATTCAATGCTATAGTCGTCATTAAACTAGATTGGCGTCTCATCATAACCTTTTTATCAATCGTTCATTTTATTCAAGTTCGAAACATCAAATTTTGTTTTTTTAGTGTTTCTGGGAAGATGGATCAGTAGATTGAGGCTTGTTACAGGAAAAATGACAGATGAACGATTACAAAAAAGTCAAGAAGCCTTTTCCTTCATACGAATCATCAAAATGTATACATGGGAAAAGTTTTTCATTGAGAACATCAACAAGACTAGAAAGTGAGTACCGTAAAGCTACTTTGTAGGTTTTTCTTTGGACAAGAAAAACGAATCGTACTATATATGTAGAGCTTTGTCAACAATATTTTTTCTTCGGAGAATAAAGTCTTATCATTATTATTATTTCAGCCTGGTAGCATCATTCAAGCTACCTGATATTGAAGTGATTTTTCTTTTAGCCTCTAGGAAGCCATGTCGTATTGTAGTTAGAATTCTGTGAGAAACAGTGTCTTTTCATTTTCCCATCTCTTTAAATATGTTCTGTTAACCTATAAAATACGATCTTCTTTGGCCCAGTTTGTCTGTCTGCTTCCAAACTCCTCACACTTAATTTGGTTTACTTTAGGTCTCTCAAAATGAAAAGGAAACAAGTTCTTACAGAGTGAAAACAGTCATACAGTGGCAAAACTTCATCCACACTATCAAAAGAATTTTTTTCAAAATTGGTAAAAAAGGCTTTGGAAAACATATAGCCGAATGTACGGGATAATCTTATAGCTGTAATCCATCCGATCAATATGGCAGAGATTTTCAAGTGATGCCATCAAACAATGCTTTCGTTGACCATGTTTTGATATCGGAAACATTTACTCAGCATCTCAAGGAAAAAGACAAGGTGTTCAACCGCGAACAACAAAACGGCGAACCCTGAAAGTCTCGACAGGAAGACGTATTTCTTCGCAAGATCTTCAATACCGACTGAAACAGCAGAATGAAAAAGGTAAGAAAAAGAAAGAGGAGAAAGCTTTGAAAAACCAGACTGAAATTGAAGAGAAAAAGAGGGAACTGCAGTAAAAGCAAAACAAAAACTAAGATGAAAACAAAAAAATCCAAAACAAATGCTGGAAGAAAAGAAGGGGCGAAAGAGCAGCAAGCTTTTCATTAATAGATGACAATGATAATCATTTCAGCTTGATGTCCTCAGGTCAGCGACCTGTTTTTTCCAGCAGAGAAGAAAATTCTCTTACTGTTGATTAACCAGTTTTTCAGAACATAGCGGACAATTGAAGTGCTGATAATGCAAGTGAAAGAAAGCAATGAAGACCTGAAGAAATCTGTAGAAAAGAATAATTTTGTTTTGTCCATTGTAATGATCTCCGATTTTTAGGGGTGATCTGTTGCAGAGGGGGGGAGCGATAGAGCAACCAACGAATGTTAAAAGTGGCCGAAAGAAAAGGACTTGTTATTTCATAAGTTGAATGACATTGAACACCAAAGCTTGTGAATTTTCAGGATTGATTCGTTTCAACATGATGAATAATTGTTGAAAGAACTTGAACTTACTCGAACTTGCGTTTTTAGCATACTGTATTTTTGAGTTTATAACCTTCCACTATCTGAAAAAAAAGGTAAGTCAAAAGAAAATCAGCTGAAGTATAGTATAGGGCAAACTGAAAAGTTCAGCCCGAAAACTTACTGCGTAATATAAACTATGGGAAAGTCCAATTAGTCAGTACCTTGTCGTAATCATGAAGTTTGTCTACAAATTGTAATATTACTAATTTATTTTTACACAAGTAAAAAAAAATTTAAAACTATTAAATTTTTTTCGTTCAACATGTGTTTTCAAATATCCAACTCCTTCTTTGTACTTTGACAAATTGATGAATTAACTTTCTTGAACAGATTCATTTTCAACAATATTTCACTAATCACAAAGTGATTTATTCATCACTTAGCAACACTTAGCAACTAACGCTTAATATATTTCCACTATTTGAATTTTTTGTTTAGCCGCTCGATTCACTTTCTGAACTGCCCTCTTGGGTCGGGAAGATATGCTTATATCGGTAACGGTCCTTTCTAGAATTCTGTAGTGGGATCGGTACTAGAGTTTTACCGACGATTCCCGACTGCTTTGTTTCGCTGTGATGTCATTTGTTTGTAAAGAAAAATGAACAGATTCAAAAAGGGTGCGGTAAGTAAACATGATCTGTTCAGAGAGAAAATCGTATGAAATTGTTGAAAAGTGGGTAAAACTAGCCCATGTTTACAGTAATAATTGTAATATTCTTCAAATCAAAAATGTATATAAGAATATATGCTTGTTTGCAGTCATGATTAGAAAGAAAAAATTCCGGACGGGAAGGCCGTGGTACAATGAAACTTGTATCATCAAACGTTTCGTCTGCTACTGCGGCAGACATCTTCAGTGGAGTATGTCCTGATTGCGAAGACGAAGGCAGTACCTCGAAGCGTCAGCAACGAGTCACTGATAATTCTTTGTAGAAAAATACGATGTCTTCGTGAGAAAAGATGTTATCGACTTTACTTTCTCAGGTTTATCTTTAAGGAACCGTTCTGTCCGGCAGCCAGTACACTAAATGAAGTCCATGGAGGTGTGGGAATTTCAAATGTTTTGTTTTTGTGCTCTGGTTTCAATCCAAAAAGTAGTAGCAGTTGATACATTTTCATTATCTGGAATCTTTTCTCATGTACTGATTGTTTCACTCATAGTTTGATTGAATATTGCTTGTTTTCAATGTAACACATTGTCCCAACCTGTTTTCGAATCTTTTTTTTGTACTAATTGAATAAATTTGACACCCAATAGGTGAATTTCTAGTTCACACAAAAAATAATCCTTTATTCATCAATTTCTATTTTCATTCCATTGTCTAATATATAAAATGATTTGAAATCCCTTAGACACCTAAAAGAGAAGACTCAAAAAATGAATAGCTGAAAATAAAAATTATACTAAGCAAAAACCTGAAATGAAATAACAGTGGAATAAAATACAAGTAAAAATAGAACAATTGAACAGAAATTAAATAAAAATAAAGAAATGAAAATAGAAAATGAAAATACGAAGTTAAGAAAATACAAGCCACGTTAGTTCACGATATTTCGATTGTTGGTATCCACAATCGTCTTCGGGTGATGACTGGAATGATTTCTCAGAGAGACGACTATTTATAGGTCGTTCGATTACTTTCACTTATCCCCGCTTTCCATTTTCCGCTTCACTGGTTTAGTGGGAGGTGACCGTTTGGCGGGAGTTGGCCATTTTTCGCTAGCTTGGCTGAATATGTTGTTGGACAACATCTCCTCTGTATCTGTAAAGTGGGGAGGGCGAGTGTAGGCTCACATCACTTAGGCCACATATGACCCATTGTACATCCTTCCAAGGAGTCGTCCTCCTAGGTCATCGTC
>WOGP01009704.1:0-10620 GCA_015342065.1 Leptinotarsa undecemlineata | reverse complement strand
TATCATTTGACAACTCTATTTCGTTTAGTATGTATAACCAATTGATATTGAATAAATCAGGAAAAACTGTTTTTATATCTATTTAACTGTATTGTTGTGAATATATTTCATAGTAGCATGACTGTATATATATACATTAAGTACATCCACTTTCATCATCCGATAATCCATATTGGTTTGCATAATTCCATTTCCAATGTCATCCTATTATCATGGCCTCCAGCTTATTTTGAACAGTTGTGATTTATGTACTATTATAATTTAGAAACGTTGTCAATAAGAATTCTATTCTGCAAATAATAAATCATGCTTTGATTTGATTTGATCAATTATTCAGTCAGCAACAATTTTTCATGAAATATAGGAAGTAAAAAGTAATATCAGCCACATTGAACGAAAAAATAAGTTTCGAGAATAATGACTAATGATGGGTTCGAAACTTTCATGGGTTTTAGTTCGGGAGAAATACGTTACTTCGTGTTGAAACATTCGAAAACAACAAAAATGTTTCTTTATTCCCTTTCATCATTCGCAGGGTTCGTTTCAATATTGTCCAAAAACCTAATTTTATTTGCAGACCATCCTCTCCACGTGTAATGAAGACTCTGGGGCTTTGATACCCTTCTTTGCCCTGATCTCATATGAAACCGCACGTAGCCAGAGTCCTTTGTATCTGCGGGTATTTACTTTAGAAGTTGCTTTGTGAAAATTGTAATTTAAATATTTGATATTTGACGTCGAATATGTTTGAGTTCAAGTGGTAACAACTTCATTTTTGCACAGAAAAGTTTGCGGACATAAATATGAACTTTTTTTCTAGATATTTTTGAATTTTCCACAAAGAGTGTCGTCTGTTGGAAAGCTGGAACCACGTTATTTTCTTGAAAATGAAAATGAAGATTTTCAAAAATAATTAAATCAATCAAAATAATTGCCACTTATCCAATAGCATTCACAAAAAAGAGCGGGATAAACCTGGGTGATTTAGGATAAACTCTAGTGATTCACGAAAATCTATACCCTCTTTGCAAATTCATCTACTCCAGAATCTGTTTGGCGTGGCATGAATTAGTACAGCATGGTAGCAGAAACTTTGAACTATCTGTTTAAAGAGAATATGTTTTTCCGGTAACCAGCTATTGCACCCCTACAAACGATAACCCCCAGAAGTCAAAACTTGTGCGAGCTAAGTATTGACGAGGTCTTATTTTTCAACATGTGATTCCTAACTATGAATAAAAAAAATGAAATATGAACGAAAGATCTCAATTCTGTTCAGCGTTGATATTCATGGATTATTTTGGAGAAAACACGAACAGTTAATAAAAATAACAAAATGTAATAAAAAAAACAATTTTTGGAAAGGAAGGTTTTGGTTTTTCCTTTCAGGTTTTGTCTGAAAGTTACTCCTTTACATGACTTCTTTGATTGACAACTTAACTTTTTATGGAAATTCATGTTCACTGAGGATACATTACCAAAACACGCTTTTGTCTATTTTCCACGATATTTCTTTATTGTTAACTAGTTTCAGCTATTACACTATTTTCAAAACTAACAAACTAACAAAACTAACTTACTGAGTAATTTATACCTAAGTTGCCTATCCAATCTTAAATGATTTGGTACCTGAATTTTGTATATCTGAAATATCCATGAACATAACAAAACAGAGCTTTTGATATAATGTAGGTTTTGGGAACTGGATTATAGGTTCAGGAGAGAACTATTATTTAGATCAAGTTGTTCGTTAAGGACAATAGAATTGGATTTTTCTTTGATCTGTTTATTTCCATAGATTCCAACAGATTCATCATTTTCCCTTATTCGCATGTGTGAAGGATCTTTAAATTATCTTTCTCTATTTTATATTTCTGTTTTTTTTTACATGATCTTCACATTTGTGTGCTTTCCTCCTTTCTTTGGAAGATTCCCACTTTTTGTTTGAAGATAGAGGAGTAGAAATCCAAAATCAGGGTAGGGTCTGTTGAAATTTGTTTTTCCGTTAATCCGCTATCATTCCCCTACGAACGACAACTCGCAGGAGTTGAAAACTTGTGCAAGTCAGGGTGTAAAGAGGTCTTGCCTTTCAACGGACAATGGCTAGCATGGATTGAAAATATTTTTCGAAGCTTCCTATAAAAAATTATGTGACTTTGGAGGCAAGGAAATGGAGTTGAAAGACATATTTTTTGTCATAACATATCTCCCGTGATACAAACGTATCTTGTAGTTGAATAAAAAAATATATTTACGAAATGTTTTTTGCGACTTATTCTCGTTGTAACACTTTTCATTTTCACCTGTTCATATTGGAAATATAGTTTGCTGATAGTTTTGGGGATATTCACATAACGTGTATGACTTTCTTGAAACGTTTTGAATGCGAATTGGTTCTGCTATTCTGAGTTGAATCCTTTTGTTTGTATATAAACAGCTTTCATTTGAGTTGTTGATGAAATAACAACATGGTTTTCCCCCCTGTAGATTCATTGATATCAATTTAATTGACTATATTGTTTATGTTACAGGAGATATGAGTGGTCAGATGCAAGTGGATGGGATTTATAGGATTTCAGCAAGGCTTTCGATAAAATTCATCATTGAAAGACTTGACGAGATCGGCATCTACTGTGGATATTGTCATATACTACAGGAAGGGATCAAGTTGTGGATGTTGACGGTTGCTACTCAAAACCTTTTGTGGTTACAAGATGTAAACAAATCTAAATAAATGGCCTGGAAACGTTCAAGACAGTGTCATATATTAGCCCTCTAACTAATAATAACGTTTTTCTTCCTTATTCGGAGAGATCGGGCAAATTTTGGATATGCAGTTTATTGTTCGCTTCAACTTAGCAAAAGGAATGAAATACTCTGAAAGAATTCCGATTTTCAATTATGGAATATCATTGACTTTTGGTCGATAATGGCCACTGATGAGTGGCTAATAAGCCCGAAACCGGTCTGCAAGTGTCCCCGTTCCAAAATTGAAGGTCGACTTTTTCAGTTGTATTGCTAGTTGCATATGCAGGAAATTTTCTGTGAAGATTCCTGCTGTCGGATATAAACCAACGCCCTTCGTGGTATTAGCCAGGGGAGTAGTTCTTTTCTGATAGGCGTCAGTTCATTCAACCCACTATGTAGGTATATCCGAGACTGCCTAAACGTTTAAAGTTCACTTCTATAGATAATTTATATTAACAATATTGTCAAAGTATTTGAACATTTAAACTTTTTATTATATGCGTACGATGCACCATCAATAATATCCAGGACTGTGAAATCTTGCAAAATGATATAGATGCATTTGCAGAAATCTATGGCACTAATGGCATACACCTGAATCATGATAAATATTTCGAAATAACTCTTACCGGAAATAGAACTCCCATTGACTTTCAATACCAAATAGTGAACTATACAATCAAAATAGTGAATGAAGTACGTTATTTAATAATGATAATGGATTCCGAGATGATTTTCAAATCTCACATAGAGAAAATTCATAATAGGTGTTACCTATTACCGCACCGAAAGTGCTTCGTACAATTTTTTCAAATATATATATACGTTTCACTAGATAAAACGAAATATTTGGGAGCACTTTTCTTCGACTTATCGAAGACATTCGACATTATTGACTTGGAGATAATCGAAAGTAAATTATATTCTCTTGGATTTCGTGGACATTTCTTGTCATGGCTGATATCATACATGCGATTCAGGAAAATATCAGTTAAAATCGGAGACTATACATTTGAATAATATGAGATGGACCGATCTACCTGTCTATATCAGTTCAAATTCAGTAGTTCTCTATGCAGATGATACTACATTGGCCATTGATGCAGATAGTACTGAAGACTTACAGAAAAAACTAAATAATGCAGCAGGAGAATTCATGAATTGGTGTGAAAGAAATCTTCTGATAGTAAATGCAGAAAAAACAGTCTGTATGCATTTCCATTCTAGCTGGAGACCTTTGACTGATATTCAAGTGGTAGTCAAAAATAGCACTATTCATCTTTCTGAAATTCCTTGGAACTTATATAGATAGTGGAATGAGTTGGGAAAATGATATTGATGCCATAAGCAATAGATTGAACACAGGTTACTATGCTATATTGCAATTAAAAAATATGTTCAATACCAATCAACTTATCAATGTATATTATGCTCTAATCTACTGCAACATATCCTATAACATCAACATCTGGGGATGCTTCAGTAACTCAAACAGAATATTTGTTTCCCAAAAAAGAATTATTCGACTCATTTTCAATCTGAAACCAGATGCATCGTGTCGACCATATTTTCAAAAATATAAGATTTTGACAGTTCATGTTTGTTCGTGTATTTATGTTTTCAAATGTATAATGTTATTTATGCAACATGTTGTCAAATAGTTTCTCATTGCTATGGTTACCCAACTAGAGAGCAACGGAATAAAAATTTCTTCAAATCAAAATTGAAAGTATATTTGCAAGGTAAATGTTACTACAGTATCAAAGAATTTTTTGATGCAAAATGAAAATGTGTTTGCTCATATGTATGAATATAGATGTTATATATGTTTTCATGTATATGTGAACAAATCTATTGAATTATGATATTTTAATATTGTTGATTGTGAATTTGCCTATCATCACACGGTTTCTTTTAAATTTTTATTTGTGACATATCCTATGTCGTGTTGTATGTGATCTGTAAGGATTGAATAAAGATTATTATTATGACACGACATCGCACTGCACAGTTTCAGAGATTTCTTTTTGGTGCTGTGAAACTATACAATTCATTGTATAAGCAATTGAAGAGATTCAGTATCAGGAAGTTCAAATGCAGATATAAAAATGATATCTATGAATGTCAGTAATCTTAATTTTTGCTTCTTGGACAAATCAATAGGGAATAAGCTACATATCAAATTGATTCATCAACTATTCAGACGATAATCGCACTAATAAATATTTTTTTTTTATTTCTGTATGTTTGCATTTATTATGGAGTGGGGCTTGTTGGTTGAGTTTGAATAGTTGTGAGCTAGACTTCGCCAATAAATACCGAAATATCCTGTAACGTTCCTCTCATTTTTTTGTATTTTTTGTATTTTCAGTTAAGTCGATTCACCTATTATTTTTATTATTATTATTATTGCAGGGAACATAAAATGAGTAGAAAAAAATTTACCTCAAACGATTTCTTCGAAAAAAAAAAAAAATGAAATAACGATGTGGATAACGTACTAAACACTAAAAAAATATTCGGAAGGTCCTTAGTAGTAGTCCTGACACCACTCTCCTCAGCAATTTACGGTATTGATCAGATTAAAAAAAATAGTTGGGGGTAACATAACCTGAGTAAATATGTAAATATGTAAATACTACGCCAAACTATTTTAATATTATTTTATCTGATCAATATCGTAGATTGCTGAGGAGAGTGGTGTGATGACGGCTACCTAGGACCTTCCGAATTATATTTTAGCTTTTCGTACATTGCCTACATTATTTTTTTCAATAAAAACACTTAACTTAAAAACTGAGCAAAAACGTTTGAAAATGTCATTGTTCCTGCAGAATTAAAACATCTCACCTGAATGTTAACAGATGCTTAATGCCTATGGGTCTGCAAGTAGAACACTGCGTCCCTTACATCACTGCATTTTATAATATCTACCAGAGTTGTAGACGAAACATTTAAACCTGCAGCCAAAACCACGGCCAATTGAACGAGAAAATAGATTAGACAGTTATTTCCAGTTCTAGACGTTTTAATTTCTTTGATCAGCTGTTCCACTATTTCATATCCTATCAATATAAACATATTTTATTTCAAATACCAACGACAAACATTATAAAACCACCAAAACGTCCACCAACCACAGGCCAAATATCTTCGAGTTATTTGGCCTGTAATTACCCGACCATATTTGCGAATAATAAGACCGTGTAATGACTTCATTGATATTTATTACCGGGAGTTCGTTTTCTGAAGGGATTAGACGATACAAGAGGGTGGTTTGCATTCGGTGGCAGGTTGACGGTTGGGTTCGGAGGGGTTGTAGCTGCTACTTGTAACATTGTATAGTACAAAGGGTAACATCTGTTGTGGTTTGCCAAACAAACTATTATAATTGCGCCGGTTCATAATCACTTAGCCTCAGGTTGTTTTATTAAGATTTATATCGGCTGGAGAAGAGTGAAATACGAGAGGGTGGAGACATTTGATGGTGGTTTATTTGCCTTCTCCTTGATCTACTTCTAATTTTTAGATTATACAAATTCAAATTGAAATAATGCAACTGCGCTGAATATAATGGATTGGAAAGCTTGTTTTCATTCGCTTTGTCGCTGAAAAAGAGGGTGACGTCACGATTAGATTCGATCTAATAGTGCTTCAAGTATATACTCAATTACCTGAAGAATATGAATTGATGGTAAAGTTCTCGCATCTCAATGTTGTTATTCGTTAATTATACTTGAGTTTTTCTCTCATTCGAAAATCGAAGAAGGCTGGTCTATCGGATTGAAGTCGCCTTCTGGAAAAGGAAAGCGACTGAATATTGCCTACATTGGAATTTAATAATAATGATATATTTATTCAACCAATGACACAGTTATTTATATAATACATAATAATTTAAACAGGTAGTTGAATGGTTTTGATGATATTTTTGTACATAATTTACATAGTATTATATCATGAAAAGAAATATGAATGAATAAATATGAGTGATAATCCACAAAATCCTATACTTACTTGTCGTGGAACAACGAAAGAAAATAATGATAATAAATAATAAAGGATGTTGACGAAAGATCAATTAACGTATACAAATACATACACATATATAGATGACGCTATTTGAGATTTATAGTATCGATACTTTTTCTTTGAAGAAAACTTAGTTAACAATGGAAACGAAGAGCTCTGTAGAACAATCTTTTGGTCCTATTGTATTATTTTAGAAATTATCCTTTATATCGATCAGTTGATGGGTGAATGATCTAGGAAGGTTTGAAATCCAATTTTTAGTTCTTTCTTGAATAGGCTTAGCGAGTTGATTGTTTTCAGTTTACTGGGAACTGCATTTTATACTCTGGGTTTGAGGAAATATGAACGTTGGGATATTGTTTTAGAGACGAAGTGCACTGCGCGGTGGTTATTTGGTTTCCGATTCCGATAGTAATTTTTAGATCTTTCTTTTTTCTGTTTCACTATCAAGACGTTCAAAAATAATTGCTTGGTATCTTAAACTTCTGCTAGTTGATCAATTCCATCACTAAAATATAATCGATCTTTCGAGTATATTATCTTTAGTATTCATTTCTGGAGTACGTCGAGTCCATTCATTTGATTATTGTAGGCAACTCTCCAAGCTATTATTCAGTACCTCAATTGTGATTCCATCAGTGCGAAGTATAAAATTCTCAAGTAGATTATTTCAATAAATTTTTTGATATGTTTAAACTTTGCTATGAGGCTTCTCAATTTGAAAGTGAGCTTGTGTGTGTCCCATTTCATGTGACTATCTAAGTAGACTCCCAAGTATTTTTCGTTTTTCATTATGGGTATAGTGAAGTGTTATTATTGTCGGTGATGGAGAGATGTGAATTATCCGGAAATTGATTTTGGTGATTGAAAATGGAAGATATTTCGTCTCATCGAAATTAATCGTGAGTAATTTGGAGTCGAACCATTGTGTTATTTCGAGAAAATCTTTCTCGATTCTGCCAAACAACTGTTGCCAATTTTCACCAGAATAGTAGATTTGGTGTCATCCGCGAAGCTGATTATGTGGCTTTCTGTATCAACATTGTATAAATCATTTAGGTATATGTTGAATAAAATGGACCCAGTACTGTACCTTGTGGGACTCCAAATTCCACAGTTTCAAAGTGACTGAGTCTGCCGTCAATTTTTACACATTGCTTCCTTCTTTCTGGATAATATTTCATCAGTTTATATATATTCTCTCTCAACCCTGCACTTTTAATGGTTTTCAGGAGTTTCTGGTGATACACTGCATCAAAATCTTTTGCTAGATCCACGAATATCCACCAGCGTTTGATTTATTTTTGTAGTCAATGATTCAATTGCATCATCAGTGGATCTAGACTCCTGGAACCCATAGTGGTACGGGGAAATAATCTTATATTTCTGGTAAAAATTCGATATTCCTACTTTGATTATAGTTTCTAAGTATTTTTCTAAGATTAGATATTCGTAATATAGGTGTATAATTGTTACAATCCAGTTTGTCGCCATTTCTATACACCAGTGTTATCACTGAAATTTTAAGCTGAGATGGCCAGTATCCTGCTAAATACTATGTTAAATAGGTGTGATAGAGGTTTTGAAAAAATATTTTAGAGTTTTTGCATTGTAGTTTCAGTTCTTTTTGCTTATCACAATTGTTATTTTTCAGATAATCTTTTTTATTTTTTACAGATTCTTGCAGGGATTTCAAATCAATTTATATCATTTTAGACAACTGAAGTCCGAACTGATGAAAAAACCTTATATTACTTTTTACCACTTTCATTCGTAATCAACGTTACTGCAGTTTCGTCCTATGAATACATTTTCAAACTAACTATTTTATTGTATCGCGGGGCAAGTTTAATCAAAAATATAAAGTAAGGTCCCGTGTATTCACGCCGGGCCATCTAAGTGAAAAAAAAACCTATAAAAAAAATCAGGGTGGCAGCCATTGCCTCGAGCTAGACTGCTGCACCCTCCGACAGGCCTACTGTCAACTTTTGATGAAAGGAGCCGAATGCGCTCGAGTGGGATGTGACAGCTATTTAATAATAGGGAGAGAGAGAGAGAGAACTCTCCAGAAGTTTTATTATTTTTGTGACCTGTTTGAGATAGATCCCTCATTGACTCCTCTTCCTTCAAGGTCCGCATTTTTCAACTCAATATAAGAATATTTACTTTTTCTGCGGGATTAACCGTCGAAGAGAACATAATTGGGGATGGTAGGCCATGATCAAATGAGAGTTGTAGTACAAAATGTTTTGTCTGCTATTGCGATGAACATCATCAGTGGTATGTGTTTCGACTGCGTGGACGAGTGTTACATCTCTAAGTCTCAGCAACGTCCATACGTCCATAAAAATGCTCACTTATAATTATAAGTCTCTAAACCTGGTAGTCACTTTTCGAAAAAGCCCCAATAAAACTAACAATCCCTCGATTGAAGAAAAGGACCAGTAGTTTAAAAATAAAAAAATTCAATACTTATGGATGACGTTGTATTCTCGTAAGTGAAACTATCAACCGCGACCCCTTCCTGGATTCGACGATCAATCCACTTTTACAAAAAACGGCAAACATTGGAACAACATGACATTGAAGTTTATAGAGGTGTTAAGTCCCACTCAGTCAACCGATAAATTCCAGTCAAACACCACCCCTGATGCCATAAATTCGACTACCCCCGAACGCGCGTCCAGGGTGTCCCTACACGATGTAAAACGACACGCGATTGACATGAGAAAATGTATTCGAAGGTCTTTTTATGTAGTTCCGCGTAACCGGATATTCTAATGATAATTGGAAAGGAGCCTATAAATTGAATTTTCTCCCTTGATTTTATCTCAGGGTAATTAGATTTGTTCGGTAATTGGTAATTGGTAGGTACGTCAGAAATTTAATGCGGTTTATTACGTTGGCGTCGGAATCAGCGTCATTATAACTCGATTAGTACTGATAACGGATCATGAATGTCTTCTGTTCGCGATAATTAACGTCCTGTGACAACGAGTCAAGGAATAATGTAGATATTAGGAAATTCATATTCAATTTTAAATTAATCCAATTTCGAAACATTTATCTCCCTTAAGGTACCTACACAGTAAGGTTTTTTTTGTGAGCATTTACCATTTCTACAATTTTTATTCTTATTTGTGCGTTAACTGTTGAAGAGTGTGTTATAAAGTGTTTCGTATTGTTCACACTCAGCCTCAAGTGCGAAGACTACGTCGAATTCCTCAACTTAACGATTTTGAGAGAAGACGAATTGTTGGCTTACGCGAGGCAGGTTTTTCAGTTAGAGAAATTTCAAGAAGAACCAATCAATCTTTGAATACTATTCTAAAATGTAATCAAGCATGGACCCAAGAAGGTCAAGAACACAGAGCTGGGGGCACTGGTCATCGCAGGGGAACAACAGCTGAGGATCGCTGATTGAGACTTTTGGGTCACATACTATAACAATTTTCAATTGAAGGTAACTCATATACCAATTGAACTGAGAGCTAAATTCTTACCAGGGTCATTTTTATTGTCTATACATCACCATTGTATATAATTGAAAAGTAAGATGATTCCATAAAATTTGTCCCCCGTAACAAGATAGCTTCTGCATATCGATAGGATGTACGAGCGAATAGGTGAACCAGTTTGTTAAATACTTTTGAAACATTGGTAAACTGATCAACACTTACCAGGTCTATTATATTTTCGTCCTTAAAATGCCATAACTAGTAATTCAGTTTCTTCATTAACAAGCGTCCTTATCTGCATAGGCGTAGTGTGTTTTGTTTCTTGTGAAGGTGACTTTGTTTTGTATTTATTAAATATATTTTATTATATTTATTAAATAGA
>WOGP01009703.1:0-10620 GCA_015342065.1 Leptinotarsa undecemlineata | reverse complement strand
GTTGCAAACTCAATTATTTAGAATCTTTAGAAATTTACAAGCATAAACATTACGGTTGCTACCTGTTAAATGATCAAATCGATTTAATTTACTCTCCGGTTTTTAAATTGGCACATCCGCATTGTGAACGGTAAATTCATGTACTCAATCAAGTACCTGAATGGTATATATTAGCGAATATATATGAATGTATATGAATGAATGGTATATATTAGCGAATAGAAATTTTTATTTCTCTCTTCATTATGATCTGCTACAACATAGTGAGGGCTACATCCATCAATTTATCAATTCTCATCTGTATCTCTACAATCCAGATCTGTTAACAAATTTGATAGAAAATCTTTCTACTATGCAAATATTTTCATGGGGAAAATTCAAGCATCAACGTGATTTGAAAGGAATGCAAACATCATTAGAAAATTTTTCTGAGTGGTTTGAAGAAGTGCTCAACTCGATGGCCGCTTTTAGTTATCCTTTTCAGAAAAAGAGTCTATCTAAAAATCCTATCAGAAGAGAAAATGTCATGCTTTCAAAAAGAGATAGTTTTTCGGAGAATAAAACTAGTGAGTGCATTTTTTGCGAAAAGCTTGACCACGTATTATCAATGTGTATGAAATTCTCTGAATTATCAGTGAATGAAAGACGAAAGAATGTTCTCAACCTCAAATTATGTTTTCTCTGCCTCAAATTTGGGCATATGTTGAATGAATGTTTTTTGAAATCGAGGTGTGGTAAGGATGGTTGTAGAGGTAGACATCATTTTCTACTTCATATTCCACGTAATGAACAACCACAAAATGAACTGCAATGTCTTAATAATATTGTGAATAATCAACAACCAAAAATGAATCGCAAAGCCCAAATGATCTTGTGAGACAGGCCAATTTCTCTGCTAGTCCCCATAGTAAATATTCAGGAAATGGAACAAAAACTGTACTACTACAAATCGCACCTGTGCTTCTTAGAGGATCAGCTGGGGATATTTCGACTTACGCACTCTTTGATGAAGAATCAACCTGTATCATGCTTGAGGAAGACTTAGCTGACAGATTACGACTTCCAGGATCGCTTGTTCCAATCTGTTTCCAATGGACCAATGAAATAACTCACCACAAAGTTTGTTCAAGAATGGTCTCTTTAGATATCGATGCTTCTAGAAACCCACAAAAATTATTCATGCTGAAACAAGTGAGAACCGTGTACAATTTGCGATTTCCATCTCAAGAAATAGATGTTGATAACTACAATAGAAAATATCCTTATTTAGATCATGATCTACTGGCATCAATAAGAAATGCCAAACCGGAGATGTTGATCAGTGAGGATAAAGAAATATCATCCAACCACAACTACATTAGCCCATTATGTCTCAATGTAAATTAGGATGGACAGTGCATGGTCCTACCAATGAAACTTACACTGAAACCTATCTTTCCCATGTACCTCTTTGTTGCAGACATTTGAATGATGGCAAACTGCATGAAATGGTGAAAGATACTTTTCGTCTTGAAGCTTTTGGTATAAAAATACCAGACAATGTTATCAAATCAATCGAAGACAGAAAGGCTGTGGAAATCATGGAAATAACTTTGAAAAAAATTGGTAATCATTACGAAATAGGGCATCTATGGAAACGTGACAACCTTACTCTACTGCCTAGTAAAACTAATGCCCTGAATCGTATGTAATGTCTGGAAAAATGGACAAAGATGCCAAATTTGCTGAAGAGTATAGTCAAAAAGGATACGTCAGGAAGTTATATCCATCTGAAGTTCACAATAATAAAATCAATTGGTATCTTCCACACTTTGGGGTTGCGAATATCAACAAACCTGGAAATCTCAAGATGTGAGTCTTAACGATTTCCTTTGCCAAGGTCCTGACTACGTTCCATCTTTGATATATGTCTTGTGGCGATTCAGAGATGGAAGAATTGCTTTTGGAGGTGATATCAGAGATAAGTTTCATAGAGTTTCAGTTATCGAGGAAGACAGATGTGCATAATTATTTTTATGGCGAGGTATGGAGAGAAACCAAAGTCCAGGTGTTAACGAAATGGAGGTGTTGATTTTTGGTGCAATATCGTCCCCGCCTACAGCACAGTTTGTAAAAAACAAAAATGCAGCGTCGTTTGAAGATAAATATCCAGGGATTTCATATTCCTGGAGTTGATAAAGTTTATTTCTGGACTGACTCAATGGTTGTTATTTATCAAATCAGGTCTGAATCAAAAATATTACCGATTATCGTAGCTTGTCACGAAGACTCTGATTTGTCGCAATGGCATTGGTTACCATCTGAATTGAATGTTGCAGATCGGGCAACGAAAAAAAAAAGAAAGATATCGATTTGTTGCCAGGAGGTGAGTGGTTTTCTGGACCACATTTTCTAAAATTGCCTGAAACTGATTGGCCGGAAGAACTACATTGCTCCAATGAAGATAATCTGATACTAAACACATAGGTTTGGAGACAGTGGTCAGTCAACATTCTTCATTGCAAATATTGGATTATAAACATACGAGTAGCTATAAAGAAGAGCTTTATAAATTGTCAAGAATGTAACAATCGGAATTGCAAACCTCTTTTTCCAGAAATGTGTGTGTTGCCTCCAGAGCGGTTATGAGCATGTTCATTCCTGTTTTCATACGTTGGAATTTTTGGATTTTTTTGGTCCTATGACTGTTGCAATAGAAAGAAGAGTAGAAAAACGATACGGCGTACTCTTTACTTGTCTCACCCTCCGTGCAATTTATATTGAACTCGCGGAATCTTTGGACATAAGTTCTGCTATACTTTCTATCCGACGTTTTATGTGTAGTAGAGGTCAGCCAAAGGAGATAATAACAGATAAAGGGACCAATTTTGTTGGAGTAGAACGTGAACTCACGGAATGGTTCCAAAGCTTAGACCAGAAAAAATATTTCGGAAGAAGTCGCATTTAAAAATATAATTTAGAAATTTAACCCCCCTGGAGCTCCACACATGGGTGGAATCTGGGAAAGGATGATGAGATCTATTAAAACAGCTCTGAAGATCAGTTTGAAGTCCATCAATCCAAAAGAAGAGGTTTTGGTAACCTTGATGAGTGAAATTGAATATGAATTGAAGGGGTTATATAGAATATATTATTAATTCAAGGCCCTTGACATTCATATCAGTCGATCCAAATGAGCCAGAAGCTATCACTCCAAACCATTCTCTGCTATTGCGACCATGTGATGTGCAATGGAGAATTGCACAAGCATTGGCAGATACGTACTGGAAACGATGAATAATTGAATATAGAACAACACTTATTCAGAAACAAAAATGGCATGACAAAACCAATCCTATTAGAATTGACGACATAGTTTTGATTGTGGACGGGAAGGCACCTAGGGATCAGTGGATCATAGGAAATATAGAAGACGGAGTCATCAGAGTTGTTGGAATTAGGAATAAACATGAAACATATATGAGACCTGTCACCAAAGTGTGTATTCTTCCAGTCAGGAGTTGATATACTCACCTTGTAAATTCTGCTTGGGGGTGGAGAATGTTACTCATTTCATTTGTATTTTCTTATATCAGTTAATTCTCCATCACTATGTCAAGTTGTTTGATAAATATCATTGGTTGTTAGAATTAGACAGATGGAAAAAAATATAATACTTTCAAGCCAAGTCATTAAATGTGAAATTTTTTGAATTCGGTTTTAATTTGATTAAGTATTCTATAGTTAGTATATATATTTTTTAAGATAGGTATACCTACCACTTTTTGAATATTCAGTCCACCTTACTACGGTCTCATTATGTAATTCTTCTCACTCACCCTCTCTAATTTCACTGGGGTTTTTTCCCAGAGCTGATGAAGAAATCGCATTCTGACCTGAAGTTTCTAGGCCTATCTTCTGAGATACGATTTATGGGGTTTCCTTGAGAAGACAGTTGATCCCGTACTATAGAATGAGGATCGGACGAGAGAAGCGCCATGTTCAGTGTTACTAGGATTACTGTTTTTGAAGTAGTTCTCCTGTATCGGTTCTTGAGCTACTGTTCTATTACTTGATAGTTAAAATGTACAGTTGACTCCTTCCTTCTTTCAATAAATACAAAATGACTTGCAATTACCATCAAAAATATAAACAACTTGTAATCTTTCAGGAAAAGTTCCAAAATACTACTTCAATCTACTTCCTAAACGATCAACACACCAGTTACGTGACTACATGTATGTATTATACTTGTTATCACTTTTTATACTGTACTTTGTTTCTAATCACCAATTAATTGTGAGATCTACTTATTGTAGTTTTTACTAATTTTTTCTATTGTGTTTTGTTTACTAACGGATATTTAATTCTTGTGAATTTTTATTTTGTATTTTTTTGATGATTTCCATGCTTGTAGTGAATCTCAGGAAATTAGGCTGATTGATTGATTGACTGGCATAGTATATATTGATATGTATGTTCCAATCTTCTGTTTTTTTACACAAATCTATTGTATTGCATAAAAATGACATGGTAACGTGTTAATATAGACGTTCAAAACATGTCAAAATATTACAAAAAATCTAAGAAGGAAAATGAATGCAATAAAAACTGTTTGGAAAAATGGATAGATCATGCACATAAGTGTCTTTCAGATACAACACTCAATTGTTAGAAGTTAGAACATTAGAAGTTTTTCACATTTTGTTTTTGATGATAGGTAGAATGTCAAAAAATTTCTTCTGAAATGAAAGTATCTTCTGGAAATATATATTTTTTATTTTACAATATGAAAAGGTTATTAGCTGGAAATAATATTTATCAATTCTAATGTCCCATTTTGTAGAAAGTGATAAGTAATATATCACAATTTCTATTCTCTTTCCATCAGGAAGAGGGAGTAGAAACAAGAGGTAGGAAGAGGTGATATATAGAAATGTTTTTGTTATCAAAGGTGGCGAGTGGATGGGGAAACATGAGCCCCGGAGTCCTAATGTCAGCACTTCTCACGCCCCCAGGGGTAGCTGAATCAGCAGTCGATTCAGTAGGATGTCCACTGCGCCACTGCAGACAAAGTCCAGAAATAACTCTACAAACTCCGGGGAGAGAGTCAGATTAGTGAACATCCTATTCTGGAGTATTATGTGAACCTACGACTTTGTGGATACGTGTAGCAGATGACTGATGGAAAAACAACAACTAACTCAGCACCAGATAAGGCCCCGCAGAAAGCTGAAGTAAAACCATCAGACACCTATGCAGCGTCTTCCATTTGGAAGATTCATAAGTTTCTCACCGTTATACTAAGTAATTCAAGTCAAAGAGCTATGTGTATCATTCATAAATGTTGTGAAATTGCACTCAATACATAATGTTCGTCCTTTACAGGTCTACGAAAAGGGCTCTGATTGCTAATATCTATCTTTAAATGGTAGCTCATCATTTCCATATTACGATAGATTGTCTTTTATGTTTCGTGATTTGGCAACCCTAGTGTTGCAATCTGACAACTGACAGCTCTAACGTAAAGTTGAACATTTTTGAGCTTGAACGTATTCAGAACGTTTTGACATACGCAAGCTATTTATGTTGTTTACAGTAACTTAAAATATTCATCTCAGTCCAAAAATGGAAATATATCGTGAACATTTTCGTGCGATCATTTTTTACAACTTTTGACGTGGATTAACTCAGCAACAGTGTATGGATGAACTTAATTCAATGTTTGGCGATGAAGCTTCTTCAAGGACCTGTGTTTATCGATGGTATGGTGAATTCAATCGTGGTTGTAGTTCAATCCAAGACGAATTTCGTGAAGGTCGTCCAAAATCAGTTGTTGTTCCGAAAACCATTGATGCTGTGCGCGAACTGATATTGCAAGATATGTGACCTAGCGTGATATTGACACAATCTTAGGTATTAGTGGGACCAGCATACATTCAATATTACATAAACATTTGACTGCCAAAAAAAATTTGTTCGCGTTGGATCCCACACAATTTATCAATCCCTCAAAGAAAGACTCGTGTCGATTGATCGAAGGAAATGCTCAAGAAATACGATCACGTTGCTTCGACATCGTGACAGATAATGAATCGTAAATTTACGTGTATGAGCCCGAAAGTAAACAGCAGTCTTCTGTATGGGTGTTTCAAGAAGAGCCAAATACAACAAAAGTACTTCGCGCACGAAACACTCCCAAGCAAATGGTCGCCTGATTTTTTCGAAAAAACTGGACATGTGGCAACCCTACCACTAGAACAACGCAGAACAGTCAATTCTGGCAGGTGCTTGGAAGTAGTTGCTTGTTCTTGATTCAGATATACTTGAATCATTTTTACCGAAGTTGAAACATACCTCGTTGCGTCAATTATTTCCTGATGATGGCCCGAGTCTATTTGCAGATATGGTTTTATTGAGTGACTGCTATCATGACTGGTTATTTCAATCAATTGCTGTTCTCCAATTTCCGTTTTTGGGCATAAGTTGAAGCAGCAGTGGCCCTTACAGAACGATTTGTTATTTTGATCAGGAAGATATTGTATTCTGTCAACTGGCATGTTTTTGTGCCAGCCTTTGGAACTGGGATTCTTCCAGTTTGGATTCTCTTCTAGTTTGGATTCGCCATCGAAAATAAACGCTTCATTTTGATGGGGCCGCGCATGCTTGCTAGTCTCACTGTGCATATTTCTTCGTTGAGTGTATTCGATAAAAGCCATTTATTGTCAGCCATTTTCTTTGAACCACCTTGGGTGGTCTTGGAGAAAATCGGGTTACACTCAATGTGGCCTGTTGGTTCCCCTCTATTTTCAATTTCCACCACAAAATATTCGAATTGTGCTGCCGCTCCTTCATTTCCTCTCCTGACCAGTTCATGACCAACAACGTGGAAAAACCTTTCTTGCAGTCCTTCCGTCGTGTTTTCGTCACAAAGCTCAATAATTTTTCGCAGCTAGTCTGCTGATAGTGCATATGAACTTTCGTTTCTCTGGGTTGGGTCGATTTGTAGCTTCCGGCGCATAACATTTTTATCAGCTCTAGCGTTCAAAAGTTCTATGTCAGAGAATGGATTGAATTTGCGATTATACTATTCAAAAAAATATTCCTGTCACTGCATGGCTGGGGAATTCTATAAAACTTTGATAACACTCTCCTTGTAGTCTTCGGAGTTCTTTTTTCGCATGTTGAACCCATAGTCTTCAAGAATAAGCGCCAGTTCTTTCATAGGTATATTTGCTCTAACGAAACTATACGATTTTTCTGCGCAGAAGTTTATAAACTGTCTCCATACGTTTGACTACAATTTCCTAGTATTCGCGGGTGTCAACTGCTTAATCTCCTGGTACATAGTTTTTTTACTTTCTTGACCGAAGGGAAAAATTTTTTACGTAAAATTACGACGTCGTGCTGCTTGACAACTTCAAAACTGAAATAATAATTTCGAGGTTAGGGTCTCTATGTTACTATACTATGGCAACTCATCAATCAAGTCGACCACACATTTTATGTTTCGCTGGTGACTTGATGTTGAAAATAATTTGCATTTTTGAGAATGGAAAAATATATTTTTGAAATATTTGATTTTCCATCATAATTCGGTGTGGAATTTTCTTACCAAATACCACGTGAGGTCAAATTAATATTCGGAAATTTTTTCTCTCTCATGAATATTTTTAGAAAATTTTCCTCGTTTGCGAAATTTTCAAAATATTCATGAGCTCGAAAAAAAGTTTTCGAAAATAATTTAACCTCTAGTGAAATTACTAATGATAACTGTTATCACCCGATGATAACAATCGAAACGTGAAGTAACTTGGCTTGGAATCCTTTGATGTTTAATTTTCATTTCTTCTTAATAATTTTTAATTTTCATCTCGTGTTATTACTTCAGTTATTTGATTGTTGCATGTATTTTATTTCATCTTTTTAATTTTTCACAGATTCTTTCAGGGATTTCAAATCAAATTATATTATATTAGACAATGGAAGTCCCAATCAATGAAATATACTGAATCACTTTGAAAGTTGAAATCACATTTTTCATTATGTTGCATTCTGGTAGATAGGGACTCGCCTATCTACCTAATTCAAATCGATCGTTCTGGGCGACTTGAAATTTTTTTTTTCAAAATTAATTTTGTGTTTCATAAACTATCAGGGATGTTTGTTCGTAGTTTGTATTTACATGAGAATTAAAGAAAAACTTAAGATTCATTATCTGAATTCTCATTTCATCCATTCACCACTGTCGTTCACTTCATTAACAATAACGTTCGTATATTGAGGGCAGATGATATGAGCATGTGCTTCGCATATCTTGTCGATTACATATTCTTTATTGAAGTTTTTTTATAGCTTCTATAACACCTTTCGAGGTGAAACATTTATATGGGCGTACATAGAAACGAAAAGCTGGCCTGGAGACGTGAGCCGGGTTGCCATGCGCAAGCGACTGTGCGATTCTCTTTTCACTGGTTCGGCGTTACGCTGTCTCTGTCTCTCTTGGATACCTACAAGCCATTTCTTTTATCTTGTGGTAACATTGCTATATTCTAAGCCGTAACAGATACTGTCATATATTGGTTGGCTCATTAACCTTCACATATAAAAATAGTGTCCTTTTATGCACCTTTCAGTCGACCTGCGATAAGCAGAACACATTGTCAGTTGTCTTTCGATCCAAAATCATCGGATTTCTCAGTGTTCAGTAAAAGGTTAGCACAGTTTTTCATAGCAAATGCAGTAGACGATGAAGGACGTAAAAAAGCTATTCTTCTCAATACTTTATCAGAATTGTGCCACATTTTATTGAGAAATTCGTGTGTTCCTGACTTGCCGAAAAAAAAAATTTTAGTGAGCTACTCAAATTGCTCAAAAATCATTTTTCCACGGTCAAGTCCTATTTTGCAGAACGTCCAAAATTTTATTCAGCACAGCGGAATTTGAACGAAAGTGTTTCCGAATGGGAAGCTAGAGTAAAAAACTTGGCTTCAACTTGTGGTTTTGGTCCCAAATTAAAAGTAATTATGCGTGACGTGTTTGTGATTCGCATCAACAGCGAAAAAATTATGGAAAGATTGTTTGAAGAAGATGCGTCGTTAGCAACAGTTACATTACAATCTCTGGTAACAATGGGATTATCCAAAGAGTCCCAGCTGAAAGAAAGAGCAGCTCGGGAAAGTTTTGGTATGAAATCGGAGGTGATGAAAGTAAAACTAGAATCAGAAATAAATTTCGGTCATTATAGTTATCATTCCCAAAAACCGGTGAGTGCAAGTCTCCATCACAACTCAGGGGACAAGCAAATTCCATTGGCAGAGCGTCCACAGATCCATCCAAGGAGTACAGAAATAATCGACAGGGGGTAAGCCACAAAACGAAAAACAAGTAAGTGCACAGTTTGTGGCAGGTTAAATCATTCTGTTAAAGTGTTCATACAAAGATTGTATATGTCACAGGTGTGGTGTGAAAGGCCATTTGGCACCACAGTGTCGACGATTTGAGCATAATTTTTTAGTAGATGAGTGAAAATCTGGTAAGTGATAAGGATCGTGTAGAAGTAGAAACTTTGTTAAATAGTAATGGTTCAGCTACTGAAAATGTAGTTAGTGAGAGTGTGAATGTAGATACGGAAGAAGAAAACATAACTAATACTGAGGGTAGAGGTGGAACTATAGATTTGTTATGTTATAGGTTAGTTAATGTAAAAATGTATATATGTATATATATAATTAGATTACTAGATTGAATAATAAGAAATTAAGGAATGGGATGTCATATTTTGGTATGCTCATTAACCTTCACATTAACCGCCTTTCTATCGACCTGCGATAAGCAGAACACATTGTCAGTTGATAATTAGAGTGCAAAATTTCAAATTAACGTAGCGGTGTTATAATTACCACACCTTGGTCTTACCTGAAAACTTCAGGATGTAACAAGTGGCGACGAGTATATTTCTTCAAAACCTACGATCCTTGTGTTGAAAATATTGTTTTTCGATCAAGTTATCGAAATAAGTGATTGTATTCCAATAAAATGGCATCCAGTTTAGGCACACGGATTTTTTTGTTAGTAGTTAAGAGTAATACCAACAAAAAACAGTTTGTACATACATGATAATTGAATAAAAACTTAAGATTCAGTATCTGAATTGTCATTTCATCCATTCATCACCACTGTCGTTCACTTCATCAACAATAACGTTCGTATATTGGGGGAAGATGATATGAGCGTGGTCTTCGCATATCTTGTCAATTACATATTCGTTATTGAAGTTTTTTATAGCTTCCAATAACACTTCTTGATGTGAAACATTTATATGGGCGTACATAGAAACGATTGCTGACCTGGCGACGTGAGCCGGGGTTGCCATGCGCAAGCGACTGTGCGATTATCTTGCCACTGGTTCGGCGTTACGCTGTCTGTTTCTCTCCCTCTCTCTATCTCTCTATCGCGGGTTCCTACAGGCCGTTTCTTTTATCATGTGGTAACATTGCTATTGTAATGAATCTGAAGCCGGCCCTGACCGATTGCCTCTGCGATCAAAGGTAGGACCGCCCACAAAGCGGTCTGACACGCCGGGACTATTCTAGGCAGGTACCGAGACCTCTCTAGGTACATCTAGAAAGATCTTTGTGG
>WOGP01009702.1:0-10621 GCA_015342065.1 Leptinotarsa undecemlineata | reverse complement strand
GACCAGCTGTCAAAAGCACTCGCATATAATTAAATAGGAGTTATAAAGCTTCAAATCCTTTTTGTAACTTGTATTAATATAAAATCGGAAATTTATTTTTTCGTTTATCAGGAATATATACAAAATAAAATGTGGTGCAAACTTTATATAGTTATGAAAATGTTACAAAAGATTTACCAAAGTTAATTTGAAATATAAAAAAGGCATATAAATCCAAACTTAAAAAACCGAGCACCAGAGGAAATGTGATTATTATGATATTTGCATATACAGTGAGATTTAAGTGTAAGTGAAAAATTATTGGTGTCTATAATTTTTATTATATTGAAATTATTTGTTTAATTTTATTGATCAAAAGTTAAAATATAATTGTAATGGTTTTGTTTTCTGATTTTCGTTTAAGTTATTATTATTTTAACTTATGTGAACCTTTCCAGAAATAACCTTTATTATTTGCAACTGCTAAAATGATTGTTTTTCATAATCCAAAACGTGATCTGAAGAGATAACATGTTCAGCCAGTTCACAAGAACGTTTGTTTAGTCTGCAATCACTTTTATGTGACATGTTTCTTCCAGACAGATTAAGACTGTTCTCACCAATATAAATTAAATTTCAAGAACATGGAATACTATATATAATATTAGATTTTTCTTTGTTGCTGAGAGGGGGTTTTGATTTTAGAATATAGGGATGAAATTGTTTTATAATTTTTGGTAGAAATTCTAATACTTTTTATATCTCAAAATATATTAAGTAATTTAGGGGTTAAATTTGGAATATATCTAATAGAATAATTATATATCATTAATCAATGAAGTCGCCCCGGAGCGCCAATTAATTTTTATTGTTGTTTTTATGTTTATCATTGTATTATTAAATAGTTCATATGCTTACTTGTCCTATATATATTAATATTTCATTGGAAAATAAAGTTTTATCATTATTAAATATATCATTTAATTATTCTCATTAGGAAAAGGAGAATTATCTGTTTCGGAAATTGCACACCTAATACTAAGTGAAGTTAGAGTAGATGAATTTGGGTCACTTGAATTGATTGAATTTGGGTAAGTTGAATAAATATTTATTCACAAGCTTAGGAGGATATACATTTTCCATTAGAATATTTTTTAATAATTTTAAATAATTTTCAACAAAATCCGTATGAGACAATTCAGTAACTCTTTCTTTAAGAGATAAAAATAACTAATGAATCTATTGCTACATATAGATTTTCTGTGCCATGTAGTCATAAGAACGTTTTCTTCAAACCTGATGATTTTCATGTCAAGGAAAGGTAAAGATTCATTAACTTCTTTTGCACAAGTGAATTGAAAGGGTTGAAGAAATCGAGAATGTTTTCGGTTAGATCTGAGTAATGCTAAGAATATATCATCAACATATCGTTCAAATAGGAAAATATTACTAATATTAAAATTTCAATCAGAAGGTCATCTACTACAAAATTACAAAGAATTGGAGATAAAATGTAACCCATAGGTGTGCCAAAAATTTGATTATAATATTGATTGGTAAATTCAAAAACAAAGTTCCATAGAATAAGGAAATTCTTTTTTTCTATAGTGGTATATTGTTCAATTTCGTTCCAATGATTTTCAATCCTCTGAATTATTGATTGTAATGGAAGATTAGTAAATAGAAATACAACATCAAAACTTACAATTTTATATCGATGGGGTAACTGAAAATTGTTGATGATTTCACTAAAATGAAAGGAGTCTTTAATATAAAAATGATTATCAGTTTTGTAGACAAGAGTTAAAATATATGTCAAAAATTTGGCAATTGGGTCGTTAGGAGAAGAAATAGAGGAAACAATAGTTCTCATTGGAATTATTTTCCAAAAAAGATTGATCTGTTAACAAGATTGTATTTGTCAAATTTATCTAAATGTTTATTTGTACATATATGTGATAATTTTTCAACCATTTGCAAACAACCTCACGGACAATGTAAGTAATTTTATCCTAACTTAATCACTATATAAACAACACATTTTCACTTTTGTAGTTTCCCTGATGTTGATGATGAACTCCAGGTCATACCATTCCATCGAAACCAGCTAGAGGTACTGTCAAGTCAAATCATGAAGAATTTATTGCAGTAAAAAATTTTATTATTGTTTTATTATTTTTACATCAAGTCTGAACTTCA
Organism: Leptinotarsa undecemlineata; assembly: GCA_015342065.1. Taxonomy (NCBI): domain Eukaryota; kingdom Metazoa; phylum Arthropoda; class Insecta; order Coleoptera; family Chrysomelidae; genus Leptinotarsa; species Leptinotarsa undecemlineata. Next base: position 8,443 of record WOGP01009702.1, on the reverse strand, counting down.
GAATGAATCAAATCAATTTTCAACTTTTAATTACAGGTTATGATCACTTCGTTCTCTCAGCACATATTTCACAGATTTTTCTAATGTGAGAGAATTGTAATAACTCAAAATAATGATAAAAAATATTGATGAGAGGATGTTCCTAGAATAATCTTCCAAATCACATAAATCATTTGTTTTATCTCTTTCCTTATTGTAAGAATCGAAGTAAGACACTTATTTGAAACGTTTCTTTTTCGTGAATGGTGATAAATTGCAAACTTCAGATTCAGGTGGCATCGAAACACCAGGAGAAGCTGAACTTATATCTCCTTCTGTGGTATCTTCTAAAGGTTGTAAACTAGAACAAAAACAGTTATTAGGAATGAAATAATGTTAATATGAATATAATTCTCCAAAAAAAACATATGTCATTGAATTATCCGAAAATAAACTTTAATTTGTTTCTCTGGGAAGTACAAAGCTGAAAAGTATTGTCTGTTTCAATACCAATACAAAATACAAAACTTATCGAGTTATATTTAGATAGATACACCACCGTGTGATGTTGTGACATTAAAAATTACTCGTAAAATTTTTCCATTGCTGAAGTTTTTCCATCAGGGTTGGAAAACAACAGCTGCATTCTCAAATACAAAGGTCACTCTACCAGAGGGTCATATACACATTGCACATCCACTCAAATCGACAATTTCTAATGATTTATAAATGAAGTTTTCAGTTGGAAGGAATTCGTTTTTTTTTTACTTACTTCTCTTCGGCTTCCAAGCTATTCAAAAGTTGTAATCCAGTTTCCAAAGCTGAAGGTGTTTCCCCATCAAATGCTGCAAAGTGGACTTCCGGATTATCCAGTTCAATAAGATCTTCGTCCTCTTCCACTTTCACTCTAACAACACTGAAAAAAGTTATTCCAAAATAGATATAAAGTTCTAGTAACTTAAATTCAATTTTACAAATATCACTGTCTCAAATTCATAATTATCACTTCTGACCTTTCCATATGGCACCAGATATCTCCAAGATTTTTTTTTCAAACCTTTTACATATCTGAATGCCTTATGATGAATAAAGGATACCTTAAAGACATATGTTTTTAAATATGTTCGAGATATCCAGTAAAAGTCATCTTCGATATATTTGGTTTGTGTCATATATTTTCAGTCTGCTATATTAACCAATGTATAGATAATATAGTTATAAAAAGTTTTTCAATTTCCTTCCAAATATAAATGTACACTTGTATTCTTATATATAATTACAGCATCTTCATGGTCGATGATGCGTCTGCATCACTTTACTCGTTTCAGTTGTGTCTTATGTTGGTCGTTTTATTTTGTTAGATAGTTATTCTGTACTATTGTTTAGTTTCTGTTAGCAACTATTAAAAATCTTCAAATATAAAAAACAAAAATAGTGTTAAGACATATCTAGCGTGTTAACACAGATGAAACGAATTCAAAAATGAATTTTAGAGGAAGAAAAACAAATTAAACCAAAAAAAACTTTCGATTGTGTTATAAGAGTTTATGTTTACACAGATAGCATGGCTCTTCATTTATTGAAGTACGTTATCTCTTCAAAATGAAACGACAACACTCCTATAGGTCTGTATCCATCAGAAATAATATTTTGATAATTTATGCGATTTTCATCGGCTTGTTTGACGAATAAGCATAGGGAATAATTTCCTTTAGTATCCTCTAACTATTCCACTAGTCAGACTGACGATTTCAAACTGCCTTTACCTCCCACCTCGACACATACTAAAAACTCAGTAATCTACAATTGCCTAAAAATATTCAACCACCTGCCAAACGACGTTAAATTTATAAAAAGTCCCTCATAATTTAAAAAAACAATCAAAGTGTTACTTTCTAATAAACTATATTATAGTTTCTGACAATAAAGCTTTATTATTATTATTATTACCTATTTCTAATCTAATTTGAAGGTACCTATTATAGATAGGTATATTTTAATATACAAAATTCAAAGGGCAACTTGGTTCTGATAGATTCTAATAAAAGTTACATAAATTAAAATGCATTTGAAAAAATTACTTTAAGATTAGTTTAAAATATATCAGTCACATCTTTAAGATGATTTCAAAATTCATGCATGTATTTGAAAGATACCTTACAGATGTCTTTCAAAGATATCTTGAAGATACCATTATTCATAACAACAAATATCTTTAAAACGTATTTAAGATACCCTTCAGGGATAGCAGACATCCTTAAGATGCCTGTTACGTCTTGAATCACAAATCTCAAGGCATCTTCATACTATATGTGCAAACACTGGTTTATACAATGCTTGATAATATCAACTTAAGAGATATCTGAATATAAAATTCAAAATGCCAATGTCATCTTCCTTTGCTAGTTTTACCTACTTGGTGAATTTATCCGAATTTGATGGACTTTTAGGGACTAATAGAGCTGCATAATTATCATTCAGTTCCTTGCATCTCTTTTTGAGGACATTTACATATTTCACCACCCGATTCTGATAATAATCATTAAGTCCTCTAACACCTCCCATTCCTATTTCTGTAAGAACTTTCTCAATAACATTCTGGAATTGAAACATAAATAATATAATTTCATAGCCATTCTCTCAGGATTATTGAACGTTTTGGGTGTTTCTCAAGGTCTCACCAACACAAGTGATTGGCATCCATCAGGGATATGAAGATTTATGTTCAAATTAGTCAATCTTGGTACAATCTTGGCCAATCATTGAATCATTGAAACATTGGGAAACATTCACAAAGACAATACAATAAAGCATAAGCTACAAAGCCTCAATCAATCAAATAATATAATATATAATTGAATCAGCATGTTCATACTGACATTATATTTGATAATACTGATTGCAAAAGCAGAAAGAAATTTGGATGAACACAAAAAAATTTAGAACGTTGAAGTATTCAACATCACACCAAATAGAGGTATTATGTATAATATGCGGGGAAAGTTCTTCCAGCCTCCTATTGCCCCTCAAGAATCTGGATGATGTAACTCCACTTTCCTTCAATGGTGAGATTATTTGATTTACAGAGGAAGTGAAATATCTAGCTATAATCCTCTATGAAAAACTCTGGAACGCTCACATTTATACAGCCTTCGAACTGTTAACAAACCTTCGTTGTCTAACAACCCTTCTTACAGGTCACAGTCATTTTCAATCATTATATGGAGAGTCTTTGACAGTCGAAAGACAATGCGTGCCATCTCTGGAAGATAATGAAACAGCATTACACATATAGGCTAGCATATACTTTGTGCCTGAATTAGGTTTTCAGTATTTAGCTAAGTTTCACCTTCGCCATCTGACCTGAAAGATCACTCACCAAATAAACTAAGTAAAAAACTGACCTTTTTTGGTCTAGTTTGAGTAGTATTAACTTTGGACCCAACTACCCTTCAAGCAGCTCTCTCCCTCCCCCCTCCCCGATTATCTCTGTCCCACCCTCCCTGTTTCTCTCTCGCTCTTTCCCTCCCACCCTTCCAGTTTCTGTCTCGCTCTCTCCCTCCCCCTTCCCAATCCTGAGGCTTTAATTAACATATACTAACAGGAAAACCAGAAATGTGTTCTCGATCTTCATCTTCAACTGCATCCACAATTTTGTGACAAATCTTCTGCAAGAAAGTCTCCAGTACATCACTTAACACATCTAAAACACTCTGATGACTAGCTGAAACAAATAATAAATCAACGTTTTTACTCTTTCTAAATTTCACAGAGAAATGTATGTAAATACAGTATCTGATTTTTGTGTGTTACACTTGCAGTTTTTTATATAATTATGATATGGAAAATCTTATTTAATTTGGAATAGAATAATTCGTTACCGAGGTTACTACAAAAAGTAGTACAGAATATATAACTAATTGGACCCATCAGAAAACATTATAGGTTTAGAAGTTATCCTATAAACATAAACATATAAAAAAAAGTCGGTACGTAAAAAAAATCCTAACCACAACATATTTAGTCACTTTTCTAAAACCTCTTCCAAAAAATAAAATACCTTAGATTCTAAATATTTATACAGGGAGTTACTCTGCTCCTGATTAACTCTATGAATCAATTGTATGTATGATGTACTGTACCTGTGTAGAAAACTATTTTCAAGAATGGAATTCTTTTGTGTTTTTATAGTCAAAGTAATTTAAAATATGTATAGACAATGCAGTGTTACAATGCCTATATTTAAGAAAATTGATTCAAAGGATATATCAGGCTTGACACCCACGATGCCTCTGATGATTCTTTATTGTATTATGAATATCTGATTCTCAGTATGCCAGTTTCAGGTTTTCGACTGATACAGTGTTTTTAGTGATTCTACTTAGTTCAATCCTTGTTTAGTTTATATGATTTTTTCCTTGTAATTTTATTATCCAATATTCCCAAAAGATGAGTACCGAGAATCTTTTTAATGCTTCTATGATTCGCTCTTATTAATGAACTACAGTTTTTTCTCCCATTTTTTCTTAGAAACTGCATAAAACAATTTCTAAATTTACCAGTAGCCCATTATTAGTACGCCAATCATAGAATTCATTCAATTCAGTATTGGTTCTTATATTGTTTATCTGGGGTTAGAAAGTTGTTTTTGTCAGCATACAACAATTATATTTCGTGCACTGGGACATGAATTGATCATATCATGCATAGAAATAATGAAGAGTACTGGGGACATTGTAGAACCCTGTGGGACACCCATATCGATTTTTTTTATTTGTTATTTAATACTATAATATATTTCCTACCTTTTAGATAGGAAATGCAATTCAATAATTCGCAATACCTCTTACCCCTATTGAATATAATTTTTTCATCAAAGTATTCTGATTCATGTTTTGTTTGTTATTATAATTATAAATGTTTTCACAGAGTTTTGCTGTTGATATTGATTTGTTTTTCCTAAATCCATGTTGATAGTTCAGCAGTAAATTATGGTGATTTAATAATATGTTGATATGGCAACTGAAAGCAAAACTCGAAAATTTTTGATAGTTGACTTTATAAGCAGATTTTTTTAAAGTATTAACGTCATATTTAGATCTCATATTTAGATCCCATATTTCATTAGGTGATGGAATTGGCCAATACTTGATGAAAATCCATAGAATATTCAAATAACTTTATTGTGAGATTTTCACTGAACAGTTTTCAAAAAGTTTTTGGTTTTCTACTACTCCATCTTGATACTAAAAAAGGATGAGGGAATCTTCCAAAGAAAGGAAGGAACTAATCAATTTGAAAATAAGTAACTCTTTACATGGATGTGTAGATCATGCAAAGAAGTAACTTTCAAACACAAACTCAAAGAAAGTCCTCCTGAAACAGCTGAGACAGAGAGTCCTTTGTCAAAGTAGATATCAGTATGAACACGCCTGGAGAAGCTGTTGTACAGCGAAACACATGTAGCTATTTTATAGTAGTTAAAATCTATTGAAATATGTGCTACGAATTCAACCCGTGTGATTCCTAGCAGGGGTTAGACGATAGGCAGTTGAAATCGATCATTCGGCCTCTGGGTTTGAACCATCATTTCGCCTGGGGTCAATTGAATGAGTGGGACAAACCGCACACGCTAACCTAACCAGCTAACTTTCTGCTCGTACTGTTCAGTAATAAAATGTCACAATAAAGTGTAACTTGGATGTTTCATTGATTTCATATAGGCTATTTGCTCATTTATAGAATATTTGATATACCTTTTCAGATTTTTCATCTATACCTTCTGCTATTTTCTTGGTGGTTTTCATAATATAATCTTTAATTTCACATGCATTCGTCGGAGAAAGGAAGAATGTATAGTGAAAATGAGGGATCAGTTTATCATTATCAACTGCAGGACATTTTGAATCAACAAAGTTATCGATTTCACTCATCGATTTCAGTCCGTCACACATTCATCATTGTAATTGATCTACGTTATAGACTGATTTTTATTGTGATTTTTGTTCCATTGATGATTTTCCAACTCTTTCATCGTATTTGGAACATTTTTTATTCTTTTATCATTTCAATTCTGTTTGTTTTTCTTGCGGTTTTTGAACTGGCTAGTGGAAATCTCGCAATGAAGTGTTACTTGAAGAAGTTATGGATTTTCATCACATACCTATAGATAATCACCTATAAGTAATTATCAGGAAATTAATTATTTATTGTTCGAGTAACAATTCAACAATGGATCCAGTGATACATATACAACAGAACTCTTAAAGTGCAGATTGAGAGTGAGCCATCTGATGACTTTGACATCACTATACTTCGAAAATCTGAGAAGCAAATGGTGTCATGAAAAGTTTGAATAGAGACAAAAGTGCTACTTTAGACAGTTCACTGTTCGAGTGTTTTCTTCAAAATAAGCTAAAGTAATTGAGTTGAGTGAAATTTTATTTTATTTCAACAGGTGTATATATACTATGTATTCAATAATGAAGTAGAAAACAAAGAAACTTTTCTCCCAAAAAACAAATCTCTCCTAAAAATATTTTCTTTTCAGTTTCTAGTAATTCTCATTTTTATTAAACATTGAAATTCGTATAGATAGGTACTAACTAAAACATTTCAAATTCTTATTTATATAAAAATTCAAGCAATTGCTCATATTAAGGGGGTTCAATTTGTTCAAAATGATTAGTCTTAGCAATTTTAATTTTTTTTGTAAGTGAATTGTCTATATATTCTTCAGCGACATTGGCAGACTTCCGGCACCATGTCTTTTCAAATTTATGATGTTTCCACCATTATCAGTAAATAACGTCGATGAAGTTTAACAAATGCTATGACATATGCAATTTTTAGGATTTAGGTAAAATTAAAAATTCTACGATTTTTAATCTGGGATTCCCGAAACTGTGGATACTAACAAACTGAATCGCACACCGGTTAACCCAATAATTGTTGCTACATAAAAATAAAGCAAATAAGTTGATATTTTATATCCTTTAATTGTACTATTTTGTTAAAATTTCCTTCAACACTAGATGTTTCATTATTTGAATCATATTCAAATGGCAGAAGTCAGGTTGTTAGACTGAATGAAGTTATGAGTAGTTACCGTGAAATAAATGAAGGTGTACGTCAAGGATCTGTACTGGGACCTTTATTGTTCAATATATTTATAAATGATATAATTAGTCTACTGCAGAGGTTCTCAAACTTATTTTGTCTACCACCCATGTCGAGAATTAATTATTTTTACTTTACTACATCTTAAGAGTCACAATCATTATTTTGATAATTTAATTATGTGTGTCATGTGAAAATAAGACTTTCTGATGAGGGTAATGTAAAACACAATTTTGTAATATTAGGAAAACTTTTATTCGTGTTATTGAAACAAACATTTCAATTTGAATTTTAAAACTAATCTAATGTGAAGGATGAATTTGATGATTTTTAACAAGTTTGTTAATATCAGGCTGGAATTTACTCAAAAACAGCAGTAAGTCACCGCGTTCGGTAATCTGCAAATTTCTTTTTTTAGTTAGCAACGTTGCCACAACACTAAATTCACGTTCACACAAATATGATGATGGGAATGCTATCAAAAATCGTTGAACGATGGACCACAATCCAGGGTACAATTGCGGGATTGGCTTTTCTAACCAAAATTGGAATCCATTTTTTAATTTTCTTTTTATTTCCTTGTTCGTTATCAGTTCTGAGTTCTTCTTCCAGCTGGGGTGATCCTGCTGTGTTGACATTTGAAAAAGGATTCAATACACAGTCAGGTATGTTCAATTTTAAAATGTACTGGAATCGTTCTGCGAAATCACTGTGGAGGTTCTCCAAATGTTGGCAGTACACAAGCAAGTCGTCTTTGTTGAAGAATACTGCTGACAAATTAGGGAAATTGCGAAACTCACGTCTGCTGATATTGGAGTTTGAAGATATTGAGATTGACATCATTAAATAATTTATACAGGTCAGTCAAGTACGCAATATCATTCTTTGAAGTGATGAGGTTGTTGTGCAATTCTTTGTCTTTGTTTTCCAAGAACTCTATTACAGAGACAAATAGATTGTAAAATCGAGTCAGACAGTTACCCCTTTGATAACCAAGGCACTTCTGTGTGAAATAGCAATCGGTTGAAATCTTCATCATTAGCACAAAGCTGATTAAATAATCTGTCACTCAAAGAGCTGTTTCGGATTTTATTGACTGCTTTGATGATATATTGCAGTCATTGAGAGAGGCGCTCACTCAAATTTTTCGCAACCAAATGTTGCCTATGAATGACGCAATGTACAGCGAGCACATCTCGAATTTTATTTTTTAAGTACACTATGAAGCCTTTGTGACGTCCTGTTATAGCCTGAGAGCGCCATCCATAGCAGCTGATATAATATTCTTCAGTGTGATTTATTTCTCATCACAAAATTTTTCCAGTGTATTATATATGGTTTCTCC